>CAUYPO010082841.1:0-61457 GCA_963574435.1 Cheirogaleus major | reverse complement strand
TACCATAAAGCTACAATAATAATCAAGACAGGTTAGGCATTGTGGCTCACGCCTATAATCCCAGCACTTTTGGAAGCTGAGGTGGGAGGAACACTTGAGGTCAGGAGTTTGAGACCAGCTTGGACAACATAGCAAGACCCCCGTCTCTACAAAAACATGGAAAAAAATTAGCTGGGTGGCCGGCACGGTGGCTCACACCTGTAATCCTAGCATTCTGGGAGGCCGAAGTGGGTGGATCGCTCAAGGTCAGGATTTAGAAACCAGCCTGAGCAAGAGCAAGACCCCATCTCTACTAAAAAATAGAAAGGAATTAATTGGCCAACTAAAAAAAATTAGCCGGGCATGGTAGCACATTCTTGTAGTCCCAGCTACTCGGGAGGCTGAGGCAGAAGGATTGCTTGAGCCCAGGAGTTTGAGGTTGCTGTGAGCTAGGCTGGCACCACGGCACTCTAGCACGGGCAACAGAGTGACACTCTGTCTCAAAAAAAAAAATTAGCTGGGCGTGGTGGTGCATGTCTGTAGTCCCAGTTACTCAGGAGGCTGAGGCAGGAGAATCGCTCTACCCCAGGAGTTTGAGGTTGCAGTGAGCTATGATGATGTCACTGCACTTTACCCAGGGCAACTAAGATCCTGTCTCAAAAAAAAAGTGAACGAATGAAAGAAAAAACACTACCCAAAGAATGTAAAACAAAAAATTATAATCATATCTGATAAACTAGTATCCAGAACATATAAAGAACTCTTATAATCCAACAATAAAATGATAACCCAGTTCAAAAATGGGCAAAGGATTTAAATAGATATTTCTCCAAAGAGAGAATATGGAAATATCTGATAAGCATGTGAAAAGATGCTCTGCATCATTAGTCATTAGGGAGATGCAAAGTGAAACCACAGTGAGATACCACTTCACACCTACTATGATGGCTATAATTAAAAAGACAGTAACATGTTGGGGAGGATGTGGAGAAACTGGAACTTCATACATTGCTGATCAGAGTATAAAATGGTGCAGTTGCTTTGGAAAATAGTTTGGGAGTATTTTAAGCAGTTAAATTTATCATATTACCCAGCAGTTGCACTCTAGTTAAGTACTCAGGAGAAGTAAAAACATGTCCACACAAAGGCTTGTGTGTAGATGTTTACAGTATCATTACAATAGCTCCAAACAGGAAATAACCCAAATGTCTATCAACTGGTGAATGAATAAGCAAAATGTTTTTATCCATACAATGTAATATTCTTCAGAAATAAGAAACTTAAGTATTGATACATGTTGCAACATGGAAGAACTTCAAAACATGCTAAATGATAGAAGTTAAATACAAAAGACCATATATTGTATGATTCTGTTTATATGAAATTTCCGAAAGGGGATATAATCTAAGAGACAGTAGACAGTGGTTACTGGCTGTAGGAATGGGGAGTAACTGCAAATGGACTTGAGACATCTTTTAGGGATAATGAAAATGTTCTAAAATTGGATTGTGATCATGGTTGTATAACTGCTAAGTCACTAAAACTCATGGGATTTTATAACAGGTCAATTTTATGGTATATTAATTATACCTCATTAAAGCTGGTGAAGAGTTGATAAGTTTCTACATCTAATACAGCTTTCAAATAAACTCTCAAAATTATTTTACTTATTTTCCCTTGTCTAAGGTCAAATATGGTAAATTCTTGCCACACATTTTACTAAAACCCAGTGATTAAAAAGAATTTAATTGCATGTTGAGATGTCAGACTCAAGTTGGAAACTGCCTGGCTAAGTTCAGGAGAATATTCTCTCTAGTTTTATAATTATATAATCAAATTCTCTTTCCCAGTTTATAATTTGAGCAGTCCAACTCATTGGTTGTACACACTGGTGCATAAAATTAATTGCTACCCTTTGCCTCTGCCTACAAAATTCCTGTCAAGGAGAAAGAATTACTCAACCTGATGTTAGTTTTATGAAGATGTGTATACTGAACTGTGTCTGCCTTCTTTTTTTTGGCAATCTTGTACAGAATTCACACTTTTTTTTTTTTTTTGAGACAGAGTCTCATTCTGTTGCTAGGGCTAGAATGCCATGGCGTCAGCCTAGTTCATAGCAACCTCAAACTCCTGGGCTCAAGAGATCCTCCTGCCTCAGCCTCCTGAGTAGCTGGGACTATGCCTGGCTAATTTTTTCTACATATTTTTAGTTGGCCAATTAATTTCTTTCTATTTTTAGTAGAGACGGGGTCTCGCTCTTGCTCAGGCTGGTTTCTAACTCCTGACCTAGAACGATTCTCCCGCCTCAGCCTCCCAGAGTGCTAGGATTACAGGCGTGAGCCACCACGCCTGGTCAGAATTACACTTTTAAGTACACTATTTTAACAGTTTAAAGAATCCCTGGTGGGCGTAATCCTTTAATCCTAGCACTTTGAATTACCAAGGTGGGAGGGTTGCTTGAGACCAGCCTGAGCAACATAGCAAGATGCCATCTCTACAAAGGATAGAAAAATTAACCAGGCATAGTGGCGCGCACATGTAGTCCTAGCTAGTTGGAAGGTTGAGGCAAGAGGATCCACTTGAGCCTAGGAGTTTGAGGTTGCAGTGAGCTATGAGGACACCACTGCACTTTGTACACTCTGGCCCAAGCAACAGGGTGAGACCCTGTCTCAAAGAAAATAAAGACTTCCTTTTGGACAGAGTCACTGAGACTTTATATAGTAACATAAAGAAGTATTCAGATAGGATAGATGAGATTGTATAATAGAATATAGGCTATGTGTTTAAATAGAAATTTCATCAATTTTTTAATCCAGTCTACCTATCAAAAAAAACTTTTATAGTTGAATTTCTGTTTATATATATTACATTTAAATTATAGATGTGAGAAAGTCACAAGGCCTCCTTAAGCTAATATCCATGAAAATAATTTCAATTCATAACAACAGCCCTCAGTGATTAACTTTTCCCATGCCCTGTTGAAGAATATTAGCCTACATTCACAGCTCAGGCAATCACAGAATGTAGTCCTCAGAACAGCAGCATTAGCATTACTTGGGAACTTGTTAGAAATACAAATTCTCTGGCCCTGCTACAGGTCTGCTGAAGCAGAGGCAGTCAAAGACTTTGGATAGGATCCAGCAGTCTGTTTTAACAAAAGCTCTCCAGGTAATCTGATGCTTGCTGAAGTTTGAGAACCATGACCACCATTGCTAGCTATAAAATCTCACCACCTTTTATGAAAGTTCTTTTAAGTACTGTAAGAGAGTGACAGAATCCCTTTGGGGTGATAGAGCTGAGTTTTTCAAACTTACATGTTAAGAATAACCTGAGGCATTTGTTAATATACAAATTACCAGGCCTCTTTCCTGAAGATTATGATTCATTAAGTCTGTATTGGTCCAGGAGCTTGTTTTTTAACAGGTGTTCCAGATTTTTCTTATCTTTAAGGAAGTTCAAGAAACACTGTGAGAGAGGATGCTATTTCTAGCCAACTTTTTCAAAGCTGTGGGAATTGAAAATTTCACATCCTGCTTCTGGAACCTAAGCACAGAGGTTCCCATAGTCTTTTTTGTGAGTGCTGCTGAAGGAAAAGCTGGGATAACTCTTTGTTTTTCTGGTAAACCTTCAGTGTTCTGATACCAAAAAGATAATCATCTCTCTTCCTGATAGAAGATTATATCAATGTTTACTAAGGCAAAACCAAAACTAGAAGACTTGTGCAGTACAGTACTAAGGCCTGTCGTAATCTTGTTTTTTTACCTCCTTAGTACCGTGATTTAAATAGAGAAAATGTTTATCTCCTCATTGACATTTTATTAGTCGGGATCATAAGATAAAACTCTGTCTTCACTTCATCTTCTTATCCCCATGATATAATCATGAACCTAGAACATACCTCAAAGAAGTATAACACATTTGGATTTTATTTAAACATCTCCTTTGAACTATTATATAAAGCAGTTACTATTATACTTTTGTACTATAATG
The DNA here is from genome assembly GCA_963574435.1 of Cheirogaleus major. Taxonomy (NCBI): domain Eukaryota; kingdom Metazoa; phylum Chordata; class Mammalia; order Primates; family Cheirogaleidae; genus Cheirogaleus; species Cheirogaleus major. The sequence continues at coordinate 57,488 of CAUYPO010082841.1, read as the reverse complement.
CTTTTAGATAATATTAATGTGAAAACATGGCTGGGCACAGTGCTTCATTCCTGTAATCCTAGCTCTCTGGGAGGCCGAGGCAGGAGGATCACTTGAGGCCAGCTTGAGGAGTTCAAGACCAACAAGAGCAAGACCCCGTGTCTAAAAAAATAGAAAAATTAGGCATTGTGGCGTGCACTTATAGTCCCAGCTGCTTGGGAAGCTGAGGCAGGAGGATCACTTGAGCCCAGGAGTTTGAGGCTCCAGCGAGTTCTGCTGATGGCACTGCATTCTAGTCAGGGCAAGAGACCAAGACCCTGTCTCAAACAAACAAACAAAAATAGTGTTGTGGAGCCAGGCATGGAGGCTCATACCGATAGTCCTGGCAACTCAGGAGGCAAGAGGATTGCTTGAGGCTAGGAGTTCAAGACTAACACAAGACCCCATCTCTAAAAAGTAACTTTATATTTTTTTTCTTTTTTTTTTATTATGCTACCTGATTTGTGTCCTATAAAAAAAATTTTTAAATATTAGCCAAGTGTGGTGGCATGTGCCCGTAGTCCTAGCTACTTGGGAGGCTAAGGCAGGGGGATCGTTCCAGCTCTAGAGTTCAAGGCTGTAGTGAGCTTAGATCACATCACAGCATTCCAGCCTGGGCGACAGTGAGATCCTGTTAGGAAAAAAACAAAAAAACCGCCAAGCTTTTGTGTATTGTAAATAAAACAAAACAAATCCAACCTATACATATCCTTTGGACAAATTTGCTACTGAGCTGTGAAAATGTTACTTGCGTTAAAGTGATGATACATGATTCTCTCTTTGTTTGGATTGTGACTGAAAGCTTCGTTCAGCAACATTTACGCAGAATTTACTAGGTATGTAAAATGTATTAATAGGTAGAGAAGCCCAGCCCAGTCCTTTCTTTGAAAGAATTTGTAGTCTTTTAATGTGAATATATTTTATGTGAATTTAATTGATCTTTGAATGATTCGTTATTTGTCCCAATTCTGTCATTGCCCTTGGTTTTTCCAGGTTAATGTTATTTCCTTATATTTGGAAATTTCTCATTCTAGTTCCGGAATCTTCAAAGAATAGATTTGGGCCAGGCGTGGTGACACACTCCTGTAGTCCAAGCTACTCAAGAAGCTGAGTAGGAGAATCATTTGAGCCCAGGAGTTTGAGGTTGCTGTGAGCTATGATGATGCTACTGCACTCTAGCCTGGGTAACGGAGCGAGACCCTGTCTCAAAAAAAAAAAAATAGATTCGATTTATCCTGATGACTTGCCAGGTAGATCCAAAGTACTCCAAAGTAGTTGTTCCTGTCATCTCTGTATATATATTTTGCATAAACTTCCTAATAGAAAGGAATTATATTCTTTGGCCCTGAAACCACTGTCAATACCACTTCTTACCTATCCAGCCAGATAATTTAAGTGTTAGAGATGAATATCTCATCTGCCTGGAGTTCTGTGTACAGCCTATAAATGTTCTCTCCTCTCTTCTAGATATGGCCTCTCTGGCAGTGATGTCCTGGATAATGTAGCATATGCTCGAGGGTTCAACACAGACCACCAGACCCAGCTCCTTTATCAGGCGTCAGCCATGATGGTAGAATCTAGGTATGTGCTCAGTATAGACACTAAATATGTTGCTGAATCCTGTAAAGGTTGTTTGGCCAAACTGATAGTAGCTTGAATTAGAAAGAGGAGATTTAAGTTTAATCCCTATTTTGACACTCTGACTTTGTGATTTAGTCAAGTCACTATTAGAAAATGAAGCCATGATCTACTTGAACTCGCTAGAAATCTTAATTTGTTAAACAGTGTCTCAGATGTCAATGCTGTAAAATTATTTTAATAAAACCTCTATATCCAAGTGAAACTATGAATATGAGGTTTTAGGATGGTAAGGCAGGGAGCATACTCTGACATAGGCTTCAGACAGTCCTTGTTCCATGTAGGTATGCACTGCTTATTGTAGACAGTGCCACCGCCCTCTACAGAACAGACTATTCCGGCCGAGGTGAGCTCTCAGCCAGGCAGATGCACTTGGCCAGGTTTCTGCGGATGCTTCTGCGACTTGCTGATGAGGTAAGTTGTGGGGTAGAGACAGAGATTGCCTACTTTCAGTGACTATGAATTCCAGGAGCCTTGCTAGGAGACCAGAACATTAGTGCCTGGTATCATCAAGCTTATCAGTTAGAAAGGAAGGAGGAAGAGAGACATTAGTTATTCATTGCTTTGTGGAAAAAAAGTGGTGGCAGCATTAGGGCTCTTGGAATGTCTGTGGCACAAAACTGACATTGATCCTTTCCCCATCAGTTTGGTGTAGCAGTGGTAATCACCAACCAGGTGGTAGCGCAAGTGGATGGAGCAGCCATGTTTGCTGCAGATCCAAAAAAACCTATTGGAGGAAACATCATTGCCCATGCGTCAACAACCAGGTAAAGTGATGGAATAGATGCTTCTTTTTGGAATGTCCTATTAACGGTGAAACAGACATGAAGATATAATATTTCCAATTAAGCCCTGTTAAAGCTACAATTAATTAGATAATTAGATACTTAGGAATTCTTGTTAAGTCTAATTGTCATGCTCTGGTTGGGATAGGTGTTTTCTTGTAGTTCATAAAGGAATTAAAAACTCACAAGTATGGAAGAATAAATATGAATAATTGATATGCCTCACCCTGGTTATTAAAGGAAAATGTTTGTTTCAATATAGACAACCCACTCAGAAAGGGGGCAGGGCAGAAATAGACTCCTCGAGATTGGAAGTGTACTAAGGAATACAGTACAGAAATATCCCCAGGGTCCTTTTGGGAAGCATTATGTCTAAAAAATGATTTGTTCTATCATAAATAAAGTCAGGAGTGGAATCATTTAGTTATAATAACTTGGTGCTTTGGTCTGTGTCTCTGGGTCAGACTATACCTGAGAAAAGGAAGAGGGGAAACCAGAATCTGCAAAATCTACGACTCTCCTTGTCTTCCTGAAGCTGAAGCTATGTTTGCCATAAATGCAGATGGAGTGGGAGATGCCAAAGACTGAATCACTGGTTTTTCCCCAGTGATAAACCTTAAGTGCTGCAGCCTAATGGAGAGGACTACCCGCTGGAGTTCTATATGGGCCTCTTCCTGTTGTGACTGCCAGGAAAAGGCTTCCAGGAAAAACAGCTATTGTATCAGCCTTTCTGATGGTGTAAACAATAGTCACAAACTGATCTGAAATGTTTATTCCTTCTGGAGTGCATTAATCTCTATCTGATTTCTCTATAGTTTTGGGGGAGAGGTATGAAATACCTTTGATATAGTGCCTTGGGATTGACTCAGGTCTAACAACTGTCTATTGGACAATTTTATGTCTCCAAGAGAACTAAAGCTGGGGAGATCTGACCCTTCTCTCACTTCTGAATAATGGTAAAATAAAATGCCTGAGCTATGTATGTAGCAAAAAGAATGGGTCTCTGCATAGGTTCTTTTTCTCTGTCAGTACAACTCTCCCATCAGTCAGAAGTAGGTTTTTAAGTTGTATGCTTGAATACTCTCATGTAAGAATTGTTTTTTGTTAAAGAGTCTTGCTCAAGGCCTGCTAAGCCATCAGCCTTTCACCATTTACTTGCTTGGGCTTTTACTGCTAACACTAACTCAAGATAATTCTGGAATCTTAAGTATTTCAGAGGCTGAGTAAGCAGATTGATTGTTAGGCTGCTAATAAAGTAGTTATTTGTAATGAATGTGTTTATAGTAGTTACTCTAGTGCAAACTGAATATTTCAAGATAGGGTCTCCATAATATCTTTTTGGCACTGGATAGGGGTGATCAGTTTCTATTGCTTTTTAAGATTTGAAAACTGAAAGGGAAGTCCTACATTCAGATGATTGAGCTTATTTGTGCTTCAACTTGATGGAAAATGTTATAAGATATGTCATGGCTTTCCTGTGGCCTTTGTTTTTATTCTGTAAGTCTCATGTTGTAGAGTTCTGATACTTGCCTGCATTATTTTACTTCAGCAGTTTGAAATACTTCTCTTCGTTTCAAACTTCTACTCAAGATAAAGTTTTAACCAGTTCTCCAAATTTCAAAGGACCCCTCACTTAGTATTGGGAGGAAAGACAGTGAACATCTCTCTCGCTGCCTATGTTGGTCCCACTGTATGTAGGGAGATAGGAAGACTCAAGTCAATGTAATGCAGCTTTTGTTTTTTTCTAGATAAGGTCTCACTCTGTCTGCCAAGCTAGAGTACAATGGCATCATCATAGCTCACTGCAACCTCCAACTCCTAAGCTCAAGCAATCCTCCTGCCTCAGCCTCCTGAATAGTTGGGACTATAGGCCTATGCTACCATGCCTGGCTAATTTTTCTATTTTTTGTAGAGACAGGATCTAGTCCTTGCTCAGGCTGGTCTTGAGCTCCTGAGCTCAAGCAGTCCTCCTGCCTCAGCCTCTTAGAGTGCTAGGATTACAGGCATGAGCCACTGTGTTGCCTGACCTAGCTTTTGTTTTAAAAGTAGCTCTATTCCCTAAATTTAAGATTAAGAATCAAGGACTGAAATAAAAGTAGCCTAGTCAGTGTCCCTGGAGAGTAGGTACCAAGTGGGTTTACAGGATTCTTTTTTCCTAAGTTTAGGTACTTAACTTCATTTCTCCCATTTTTCTTCTGTCAAATTCTGTCTTCACTAGTTAGGACTTCTAATCCAGATCTTACCCAAAGTGCTCAGTTTCTGGTTTATTTATTTATTTTTGATTGTGTATGTTTAAGGTATACAACATAATGCTATAAAGGTATATTATACATACTAAAATGGTTACTATAGTGGAATGGTCCTAAGTGTCCTATGACACTGATGTTCTTACAGGAAGAACAGGGTCCTCAGCCTGGTCTGGCTCAGGTGCCATTTCCTTTTAAAACTGGTGGTGGTGGTAGTTGGACCCAGCCCTATTTGACCCTGTTTGTTTTCAGTACAGAATATTCAGTGTTCCTAAAAACAAACAAGCTTTATTTTTTTACTTGAGACAGTCTCACTCCATTGCCCTGAGTAGTGTGCTGTGGTGTCAGCCAAGTTCACAGCAATCTCAAACTCCGGGGCTCAAGTAATCCTCCTGCCTCAGCCTCCTGAGTAGTTGGGACTACAGGTATACACCACGATGCCCAGCTAATTTTTATATTTTTAGTAGTGACAGGGTCTTGCTCTTGTTCAGGCTGGTCTCTAACTGAGCTCAAGCGATCCTCCCACCTTGGCCTCCCGAAGTACTAGGATTATAGGCGTGAGCCACCACATGCAGCTGACAAACCACCTTTAACCACTTTGGTACCATGCTCGCCGGCCGCAAAACCCTGCCCACAGCCGGCACTCATAGTCCGCACGAGTTTGTGCTGTGCATTGACAACGAATCTGTTTTGCTCTTGTGTGATGAGGAAAGCTTTAAAGCACTAAAAGCTTGTTTTACTTTATAGGCAGCTTTACTTGTAAATGTAAATCAGAATAGGTAACATATACATATATGTTTTCATTATGTTATTTTTAAATAACACAATTTTATTTTGATATATGAAAAATTAGAAAAGTCGTATCATGGCTGTCGACTATAGTCGACACTGGTACCGAAGTGGTTAAAACCTTTTATTCACACCTTAATCTTTTGGTGGCAGGTCCCTTACCTGAGCTGGTTAGAAAAAAAGCTGCTACAGCCTTGCTTGAAAACCCTCTCAGCGCCACTGTGCAGGATGCCCTCCAGAAATACCAGAGTATCCTTGTTTTTCCTGAGGACGTTACTGGGACTCTTAAGGGGAGGAGGCAATTTGTGTTTGCCTGTTCTGTGGGGGAAATCAGAATCACTTGTAATTTATCAAAAATATAGATTCCCAGGCCCACTGAATCTTGGTTTTAGATAACAAAAACTGTTTTATCCCCAGAATTGAGTTTATGTGGTCTAATCTTTGTTTTCATATGACAAAATAAGCCTGGGATGGTATAAAGCCACAGTGACAGATATGGGAGTAAAAGGTTGGTTCTTATAGTGTTCTTATGTAATAGTGTTCTAATATTATGGTCCTATAAGGTATTTAAGAGACTTTGACCTAGAAACTCAGTGTTTCTTCTAGACGGAATTATGGTTTGTGCTGTTGGCCTTGCTTAGTTGCAATAGGCCTTACTGAAAATAAGCTCTCTGCCTCTATTTGGTGCCGTTTTTCTACTTGTGCAATAGCCTCTGTAGGAGGAAACAAGTATGGCGGTATCGAGCAAGAATAAAGAGCTGATAACCGAAATAGAGAAAGGAGAATATAACCACTTCCAATCAAATTTGGTTTATTTCAAGTTTGTACCAAAATATATTCTAGGCAGCTCTTCAGATCATTGTTTTACAGTTTCATAAACCCTATGCCACTGCTATCATTTCAAGAGCTTCCAGGACACAAAGTCAAGCGGTCCAGCCCAGAAATACAGGTAGAATCCACATGATAGGTGATAAGGCGACAATAGCCATGGGCTGCTCTGACCTCTCCTTTTACCCCATAAGTAGTGATCTTAGGACTCTGTATATATTGGTGTTGAGTATTAGTGAAAAAGATGAGTGAGTGACAAGTGCTGTGCTTTGTTCCTGTAGCTTTTTGAAGTCCATCCACTTCACCAGCACAGTGTTGCTACTTCATCCTCTCAGCTCTAGCAGCCTCCAGGGCTCCACCATTCTTAGCCCTAGGGCAGGTGCTAGACTAGTCTTGATTTTTCAAAAATTCACTTAAGGGGGAGAACAGGCCCCAAGTACTTCCCCAATTTTAGATTAGGTAAGAGATTAGAATAAATTAACTGATTGACAAAAGACGAGAAGTTGGGGAATCCCAAACCAGATGATCTTAGTGGAGTCTAAGGAATAAAGCCTTGATTTTTTTTCCTCCTTAAGTAGTGGTATCACTCCAGTCATGAAGGCCATTGAAATCTGATTATTCTCCTAAAATCACTTCTAATTCTTCCAGGTCCTTCTGGAAAGCTGAATCCTAGGGAGAGAAAGAGAACATTCCAGGACTCAAAATTTTTCCCAAACCCATTGGAACCAGAGAAGAGGGGCCCTTTGCTTTCTTCCTGAGCTGTTATAGTCTTTCTCCTTTCCCAGGATAACTTGGAGCCTTTAGCCTAGAAGGGCATCTGTGCAAAAGGGTAGACTCTTTCCTAAAACGGTCACGTGATGACTCAGTGATGGAACCCAGTATTTAAAAATCTCTTATAAAAAGTATTACCTCCTTAGTGACATCTGGCAGTTCCAGGGCCAACTTCATCCACCTTCTAGCTTCAGAGTTATTCCCTAGTTCTCTGTAGCACTGAGAAGAGACAACAGTGAAAACCTGGGAGAAATATCATAAACTAGAAGGGGGTGCTTTCAGAACTTCCAGAAATACTGTCAACATAAACATCTTCATTTTTAAGTAGACATGTGAGTTGAATTTACCTTGGAAATATATACCCTTCCTGCTTTGGAAAATCCTGGCTGTAGTTCTTCAGCCTAAAGAAAAGATATTTCAGTAAGAAGTTTCCAAATTCAAGTTGGGCTGAAGTTTATTTATTAAGTAGAGATTTCCAGTCCCCACCCTGGTGACTGATTCATTGGGTCTGGGAATAAGTTCTGCAGGTGATTCTGATTTTTCCCACAGAACAGGCAAACACAAATTGCTTCCTCCCCTTAAGAGTCCCAATAACGTCCTCAGGAAAAACAAGCTGCCATCCATCCTTTCCCCGATACCTTTAGGAAGCTCTGGAGGGCATCCTGCACAGTGGCGCTGAGAGGGTTTTCAGACAAGGCTGTAGCAGTTTTTTTTTCTAGCCAGCTCAGGTGAGAGACCTGCCACCAAAAGATCAGAAGGTTTTAAAGGTTATCTTTAGGAACACTGAATATTCTGTACTGAAAATAAATAGTCAAACAGGGCTGGGTCCAACCACCAACATGAGTATTCAAAGGAAATGGCACCTGAGCCAGAGCAGGCTAAAGACCTTGTTCTTCCTGCAAGAACATCAGTGTCATGGGACAAAGTCTTAGAATACAGCTCACCTGGTAGCACCACCTGCCAAGAAGAAAGTGAGCCATGGGGTTTTCTGGCTGGAGAGCAATGGCTTTGTCCACATGCTCCTAAGGGCAAAATGTAAATATAAACTAATGTCAGACACCAGAGTTACTAAAGGGAAGAGAGGCAAGTAGGCTTCTTCAAATTGAGCTGAAAAGGAGCAGGAAATCTGGAATCGGCCAGCACGAGGGAAGGAGGAACCCGTCCTCACCTTGAAGCTAAAGCCACTCTGGATGCGCCTCTGGATGCCCTCATGCTCAGCCAGCTGACCACAAAGCACTGCGTACCTAAGGGGGGGGGGAAGCAGCAGCAAGCTCAGGGCCAAGGCATGGACGTCCCCCACCCGCAGGCTAGTTGCACTGTCCCCTGCCCCTCCACCCTCAACTAGAGCTGAAAATAAGAGTTTTCATCTGTAATTCCCTCTCTCCACTGACCTGTGGCCCCAATTAGTATTCTTTAACAAACATGGTGGTAGGCTTATAATTCTCCAATGTGTTCTAGGTACCAAAAGGCTGGGTTCTTCACAGTAACTCCCTTACACTTAATATTTAGGCAAGGTCTCAGTCCAGATCTCCAAATTTCCCTTTTCTCATAAAGAATATAGCCACAGGTGTTATAAAAACTTGAAAAGCATCAAATAATAATCAGCATCAAAGTATAAGAGACCTGAGTACATTGCTTTTTGTCTCCTAAGTAGACACTAAAAGAGGGACTTAGTCACCTTGGAAGTATACAGATACATCATTGGAACTTAGAAAGCAATGTCTTAGTACAGTCAAATCAGGAGGGGATACTCTAGGAATTTCTGATGATAACTTTGGAAGCAACAGAACCAGAGGAGAAAGACCTATCTCCTGTACATCCTCACCAACTCCAACCCCAACAAACCACCCAGCTTCCCATCTTCTGTCTTCAGAAACAAGGTCTTACTACCCCCACCCCCCCAGCACTGTTCCTAGAAGTACAGCTGACATTAGATGAGTGTCTAACCAGGCCCAAGTTGCTTTTTCAGGTATTTGCTAAATATCTGGGGTATATTTGTATCAGATAACTTGCAGTGGCTCATTTCCATGTTTAATCCAAACAGCTATTCCTCAGGAATAGCCAAGAAAGTATGAGGCCAATTTCCATCTCTGGGAGCCCAGGGAAGCAGTGACCCCCAAGAAAGGGTTACTATAAAGTTTTAGCAACAGATGGAAAAAGACAGCCTCACATAGTTCACAATCTGCGGGTGGAGATGTGGGAGGAACATTTTCACTAAAACTCTGACTTGCTGGAACCAGACCCCCAGGGCATGAGTTGGCCCCTAACCCATGCAAGTTGGCATAAATTCACCTCACATAAGACCACAAAAAGGCCTGAACTTTTTTTTTTTTTTTTTTTTTTGAGACAGAGTCTCACTCTGTTGCCCCGGCTAGCTAGAGTGCCGTGGCATCAGCCTAGCTCACAGCAACCTCAAACTCCTGGGTTCAAGGGATCCTCCTGCCTCAGCCTCCTGAGTAGCTGGGACTACAGGCATGCATGCGCCACCATGCCTGACTAATTTTTTCTATATATTTTTTAGTTGTCTATATCAAAAACTATTTTTTTAGTTGTCCAGCTAATTTCTATTGTTTTGTAGAGACTGGGTCTTGCTCTTGCTCAGGCTGGTCTCAAAGGATCCGTCCACCTTGGCACTCCTAGAGTGCTAGGATTACAGGCCTGAGCCACCGTGCCCAGCCTTTTTTTTATAACCTAATACATTGACCACTGAACTCCCTGGGGGTGAGCTCACATCCACTTTTCCTCATGCGAACCCAGCAAAGAAGCCAAAGCCCACTACCAGCCAGAGATCGCAGCTAGGGGAAAGAAAAGCTAGTATAAGACAGAGCTGCAAATTGTCCCAGCCTCCCTGAGGAGCCAAGAATTCACAAGTTTTGTAGCTGGGATGACTCTTATAAAGCTACTCATTTCTCCAAGCCCCATCAGAAAAAAGCTTGGACTTTCTCTTGCCTCATACCCAAGGCACCTCACAAAGAAAACTTGGCCAATGGCTGGGGGGAGAGTAAGGCCTGTGGAAATACAAGCCTGAGCTCCCTCTCCTGGTTCCTTTGGCAAATGCCTCTGTGGCCAGAGCAGAGCAAAGAGCTTTCTTCTACTCTGGCCCTTGCTGGCTCTTTCCAGAACCCTGCAATGTGTTATTACCACTGGTGACATTCGGCACTCTCGTCCCCCTTCTCCAGAGCAGCCTCTGCTTCTTCTTTTCCTGTGAGACAAAGGTAGACCCAGAGTTGATGTGGGCTCCCATGCACAATGCCACGGAAAGAACTGTGGGAAGAATGACTGCTTTAGCTCTCACCAATCCCTACCCAGCTTGATTTGTTTGGGAATAGTTGTGAACTGGAACAAGATGGAAGGCCACATACAGCTTCTAAGGGATGACTTCTGCTTCACCTCAGGTTCCCCATCTGTGTCATCAGCAGCCCCAGGTACCTTCTTTTTATAACACCCACCTGATGTGCTTGAAGCCAATTTTAGTATTTTGAATATAAAAGGACCCGACAACAATCAGAAACTCCCCAACGTACCTCAGTTTAGAGGGTTTTTAATCTGAGGTCTATGAACAGGCTTCAGGATGTCCATGAATCTCAAATTATGTAAAATTTTAGGTATCTGTGCATTTTACTGGAGAGACGGTTTACAGCTTTGACAAAGTTCTCAGGAAGGATCAATGATCCAAGAACGTTAATCACAGCTCTAGGCCAAAAGTCCTTCACAAGAGCCAAATGGACTGAAGTCTGACCAGAGGTGACTTTTGCTTAGTCTTACCCAAGTTTTCTTAGTCTTCCAACAAAGAAATCAAAGCCCAAACACAGGAAAGCTCTGACAAAGGTCGTCCCTTAGACTAGCAAGGAGGCTGGAACCTACAGACTATAAGATGGGGACCATCATGCCTGTGCACTGGAGAAAAGAACACACTGCAAAATGGGACTTCTTTGATTAAAATGGAAAGGGCTTGGGATGGAACATGGAGAAAACAACATAATGTGTTAAGTAGTAGGCTGGCTAATCCAAAATGCCTCCTTTGAGTGATAATTCTGGTATAACGTTTATATGACAAATACATTTTTAAGACAACTGATACTGTGAAGGACTCCACATCCCTCTTTCCCAACAGAAGGACCATACGGCCCCACCAATATGGGACACTACCACTTAGGGCACTTCTCTCTGCCCCCTGCAAAGCCATGTCTCATTAGGAAAGTAACAGCAAAGTATGAGGCAACCAGTTCCTGCCAAGCTAGACGGAAAATGGGGTAGATTAAGATACTGCCTGAGATCCCAAAGAATGTCTGCCTCCAGTTTTTAGAGACAAAATGAATTTTAGACCCAGCAAGGATGGTGTTTTCTGGTGTTTGTTTGTTTTGTGACAGGGTCTCACTCAGGCTAGAGTGCAGTGGCATCATCATAGCTCACTGCAACTTCAAACTCCAGGACTCAAGTGATCCTCCTGCCTCAGCCTCCCAAATAGCTGGAACTACAGGCACACGCCACCACACCCAGCTAATTTTTCCATTTTTTGTAGAGACGGGGTCTCACTCTTGCTCAAGCTGGTCTTGAACTCTTAGCCTCCCAGAGTGGTAGGATTACCAGTGTGAGCCACCGCGCCCAGCCCAAGGATAGTTCTTAAAGGCTACAATCCCAGAGCAGGACCTTCAAAGACACTCCAAAGTCATCTGAACTCCAGCAGGTCAGATGTGCTAAGGGGTGCTAAGCTCAGGAAGCCAGACCAAACAGTCACTGACTGTGGCTGCTCCTCTAACCACTGCCCCCACTTCTACCTTCAGGGTTCATGTTGCAAGCACTAATAAGAGATGATCAATGATCAGAAGGAAAGGAAATTAAAGATTGTTGTTGACACTAAGGGTCCAAAAATCAGCCCAAAAGCTGATCAGAATCCTCACCTGAAATTTAGGAGGGAAAGGAGAATTTTTTGAGACAAGAGTCTCAAAAAGGGTCTATGTTATCCAAGCTGGTCTTGAACTCCTGGCCTCAAGTGATCCTCCCACCTCAGCTTCCCAAAGTGCTGGCATTACAGGAGAGAGCCACTGCTCCTGGCCTGAAGCCACACAGATCTGGAAGCCCATTGAAGGTGCCTGACTCAGTGTGTGGCTAGGCAGGATACATCAGTCTCTTTTTAAAGTCCTGGAGGATTCTCCCATCTCAAGACAGACAAGGCCAAACCCTGAGCCTGACACAGGTCAGGTGCACCCTATCCTCCAGGGTAGACTTTGCCAACAGACTTGCCAAGGAGATCCCAGGGACTTCTAAGCTAGCAGTAATCTCCCAAACTGCTTCTCCTAAGTGCTCATCATGCATACTCCACTCACTGTGTTTAGAACACCTGCCCCACAGGCTCCATAACTGAGGCCAGATTCCTAAGCAGCAGCAAAAAACCTCAGGTTAGGAAAGGAGGCTTTAGCTCCCTCTTTGTGGTTGGGGAACAAGAACAAAGAATGATGCTAATATGACACAACTGCTTCTAAAAATATATGCATCCTAGCCTCAGTTCTTTAAAATAAATAAATAAATAAAAACATGCAGCTGTGTTACACACCATGATGTGCAGATGAGCAAAGATTGTGATGTTTTTTTCTTGAGGAAGACAGAAGATTGTCTTCCTCGAGAGGTGGAAGCAAAGGTCCTCAGGAGCCAGAGGTTGTCCCTAGTGAGTGGCTGAGTCACAACTGCCCTAACAGCCAGCATCTTGGTGGCTCCCCCAGGCAGACGGGCCAGCATCACTCCCAGAATCAGTCGGTCACCTTCCTACCAGGAACTGTCAGCACTTACCATTTTGGGCATATGACTTCTTCTCGCTCACCTCCTCAGTGAGCTCACATATGTCACTGTAAGCCCGGGCCAGGCGCCAGAGAAAGTCTTGCCGGCTTCCATACTGCAGACCAAACAGAAAGGGGTAAGGCCTCTTTTCCCTCAGCCGTGGAGAGTGGGTGTTTCCAAGCTAGTATGTTACGGTCATTGACACTGGGCCAGCCCCTCTGCACAGCTTTCCCTGCCCACCACTTCCCACGTGCACTTAACTGGTGACACGTTATCTCTAGCCAATAGCTTGAACAATAAATCACAGCGTGAGGGCATTCTGGCCTAATACTGCCAGAAGGAAAAGTCAACTCCAAGAAGATGTCATGAGGCACAGCAAGAAAGGTCTGCTGACACATGAAAAACAATGTGAAATTGCCCAAGAAAAGAGAAAATCCTAACTTTTGAGGGGGCACTTATACCTGGGTGAACATAAATTTTGTCAATGAACCTGAGAAGGGAATTGTGGTTGAGTGACCTACACAGTTGTCACTTGTGATGGAAACTTCCAGGTGAGACAGGCAGCTTGGGCTCTGCCACAAGGGAAACAAAAAAAGGAAAAAGAACCCATTCCAGTTCTTTGCACATTTCTCCCTACGAGTGAGAGGTGGAGCTCTTTTTGCAGTATCTCTATAAGAGGCAGAGACTGCACTCCTCCTCCCAGAGGGGAAGCAGCTCTGGGCAAGCAGTCCACTGCTCCTAGGACCCATGCTGGGCCTCCTTGGAAGAGGATATGCAACCTTCCGGCTAGATGCAGAACCAGCCATCTCACCCCCATTTTCCTTCCCAAATCACCGTGCAGGGTCAGCAAGCACATGGACCTTCCTTCATTCCCTGGGGGTCAGGAGCTGAGTGGGGAGGAAGGGAAGCAGGCGGGCAACTGGAGCCTCACCGCCAGCTTGTTGTTGAGCAGCAGCTGGAAGCCCTCCCGTTTGCCCTGCTCGTCACCCCGGTGCAGCTCATCCGCCTGCCGCAGGAGGGGCAGCACATCCTCCAAGGAATCTCCAGCCTCCAGAGCACTGGGCCCCAGACCCGATGCTGCCTCCACCTCCACCTCCAGGTCCAGAGAATCCTTTCTCCCCATCTTCACGGTCTCACAGCTCACTTCATCTTCTGCGTCCTCACTCTCCTTGTCAGAGTCCCGCTCGTAGTCAGACTCAGCGTTGGCTGTTGTATAACTGGCAGAGAAATGTAGGCGACAGGGTCAAGGGAGGGGATTATTCAGTTCTGGGCCTCAAGGGCCTATGCGTTAGCCCCAAAGAGGGACTCTATGTGGCACTGTCCTTCAAAGTACCAAATAACAATCATTTCTACATCTTAAGGGCAGAAATTAGTCTTCAAGAGAAAGCTTCCTATGGGAACTATGGCTTGGGAAAATGATCCGGGAGGGAAAAAGTAGTCAACCAGTTGGAGCCCTGTGACAATCAGGGCCAATATGAGAACCCCCTTGTTTAGCCACCACCAAATCTACCAGAAAAAAAGAAAAAGCCAAGAAAGATATGTACAAAATGTTGCCAGTAGATCTCTTAGGGCAGATGAATTAAGGGTAATTTTTCTTCTAAATTTTAATAGTATATGATTGCTTTAGTAAGCATATATTCTTTTTATGAGTAAAAACGTTCATGTAAGATAAAAACCTTAAGATGTAGGTGGATCCCTGGTGGTCTAGTGGTTAGGATTAAAAAAAATAAATAAATAAAGTAAATTTTAAAAAGATGTAGGTGAAGCTGAGCTCCTGAGCTAGACCGATTACTAGGGTACAGATTTGTCAATTGCTTTTTATCAGCCAAAGACACCTGCCAGAACCAACATGCATGGATGCCAGCCCCTGGGGCCATGGGCAGCCACACATACGCACATTTTCTTTCTCAAACTTGTGTCTCTGACCCCAGTCAATAACCAAACCTAAACCACAACAGGAGCAGCCCTTGGGAACCTTGGGGGTGTGGAGGGAGGTCGTATGGGCACATTGCAGCTAGAAGCGGGAGAGGAAGAAAATGCAGACAGACCCCCTGGGAAGGTATTTCTGGGCTGCTAGGGAGCCCCAACCCTGATGCACCCACTAAAGAGGAAGCCGAGTTTCTCTTGGATCCTGACTGCCATCAGCATACTTCCCTGCCAACTGAATCATACGATAACTGAGCAAGGGAGAAGGTAGGATTTCCAGCAGCCAGGAGCAGACACCAGAGAGCTCTCTTGACTGTGGGTGGGAAAAGCAGAGTCTGTCAGAGCCAGAAGGTCCTGAAACATAGGGAATATCTTAGGATCATTTAGTGATAAGCCTTCCTCTATCCTGAAACAAAAGAAAAGATCAGGTGCCCTATGGCAGGAGCAAAACAACTGAAGGAGAGATGAGGGAGATACCTACAATAAAGTCAGTATGAAACAGCCTAAAGTCAGGGTGGAATGTCGTAGGCAGAAGTGCCATCTTCCTCTTCCAGAAAACCAGAGACAACAAAGGGGACCTTCCAGGCTCTGGAAGGTACCAAGTGAGCACCCAGACCTGGGGCCCAATCCATGCTGATTGTGTCCTTATAGAGGAGCTTCAAGTCACATCTAAAAGAGGAACCCCAGGAACATCTACTACAAGAAGGTATTACCAGGTATTTAAAACCTTCCTGGCTGGGCATGATGGCCCATGCATGTAATCCCAGCACTGCGGGAGGCCTAGGTAGGAGGGTTGCTTGAGGCCAGGAGTTCAAGACCAGCCTGAGCAACACAGACCTCCTATCTAAAAAACAAATCAGCTGGGTGCAGTGGCATATGCCTGTAGTCGTAGCTACTCTTAAGGCTGAGGCAAGATCACCTGAGCCCAAGAGTTCGAAGCTACAGTAAGCTATGACTGCACCACTGCACTCCAGGCAAGATCCTGTCTTGGGGGGTGGGGGGAAACAACTTCCTAACCTCACTTGTTTGTTTTGTTTTGTTTTTTGGAGACAGGGTCTTGCTCTGTTGCCTGGGCTCAGAGTATAAGAGCAATGGATTACTATAGCTCACTGCAACCTTAAACTTCAGAGCTCAAGCCATCCTCCTGCTTCAGCCTCCCAATAGCTGAGACTACAGGCGTATGGCACCACTACACCCAGCTAATTTTTCCAATTTTTGTAGAGATGGTGTCTCACTATGGTGCTGAGGCTAGTCTTGAATTCCTTACCTCAAGCAATCCTCCTGCCTCAGCCTCCTAAAGTACTAGGATTACAGGCGTGAGCCACAACACCGGGTCTCACCTTGTTTTTTAAGAAGTTATCCAAGTATCTTCCCCTCTTGCAATTTGCATTAAAAAACTAGAAATTAAAGGGACAAAGAAAAGTCACATCAGACTTCACAACCAAACTGGGTAGTGATGAGCAAGACCACACGGGCAACCTAAAGAAACTCCCAAGTGAACCTGTCCCAAATAAGAAAACCAAACCAGAGTCTACTCTGCCCAGCCAGGCCCAAAGGCAGATTGGGTAAATGGTTTATCTGGAGTGGAAAGCTCAAGTCTCCTGATCTCCCTCTGCTAGAAGAGGGGAGACCCTACTTGCCGCTGCGTTGAGCACTGCCTCTGCCGATGAGTTCCAAACAGGAGTCTCTGGGCCGTCGGCACTCCCAGGGAGAAACCACTGCTCTTTTCCCTCCTAGAGCACTGGCATCAGCACAGTCTTCCCTGAGCCTCCTACAATGCTGCCATCACTCTGGGTCCTAAAGACTGGAGCTCACAGAGCCAAGGAGATGCAGAGGTCAGGAGGGGCCTTGCCGCCACCTACAGAGAGCGAGCTGGCAGAGCCCTTTGAGGTAGGGAGGCTCCAGCCAGGCTGGCACAAAGAGGACTTTAATCGTTCCTTAGCCTCACTTCAAGGAGTTCTGCCTCACCAGTTTGAAAACCCACCGCCTGGCATCAGCCCCATGGACTTCTGGCGTCTCAGGAGAGATTAAAATCATGTGCCAGCGCTACTGCATTTATGTCATTCTCACGTTCTGCCTCCCAGACTAGCACCCAGCCCCAAAACCACCCTTCTGTGGCCCTTTGGTTTAACATACCCTGAGGCTTTTGCAATCTGCCAGGGACAAGTGGGGACCTTTGAAAAGGCCCTTTGGACCTGTGCACTCAGGAGGAACACACTGTTCCCACAGTGGGCTGGAGACCCCAGGCCGCCTCTGAGCAAGGAGGCCCACCTATCCCACTCTGTTCCTTGAGGAAAGGCCACAGTCAAGGCCACACACATCCCCTCTTAAGCTTCTTTCAACTCTGCCTAAGCCCCATTACAGGGGCTGAGTGTGAGCCATTCCAAGATGACCAGGCACAGGGGCTCGGGCCCTAAAAGGCTGTCAGGGGTTGGGGAGACAAGACGCAACCTAAATGAGGTGACAAATGCCCAAGAAGGAGTGAAGAGGAAGGTGGTGCAGGCAGTCCCTCTTAGCTGGGCTCGCTGGGAAGGTTTGCTGGAGGAGCTAGTGTTTTAAGACAAGTTGGGTTCTGACAGCAACTCAAGCTGTGTTTGGTACGGTGCCCGGGGAACAAGCTCACAGACGGGCTCAATGATTCTGCCTCTGCCACACTCGGTCAATCTCCTGGGAGCGCAAAGTTATTTTATTTAGAAGAAAGTGGCAAGATGGCCTTCAGTGAAACAGAGCAGCCCTTTCCTTCCTTTCCTCGCCCCAAGGCCCACACGTCAAAGCCATCTCAGAGTTTGTGCACTTCTCCCAGAATTCCCCTTCGACCTATATGGCACTGACCACGGCAAAAAGAATCGTTCACCATGGCCGCTGCCCTAGCTAGCAGCCAGCTGAACCAGAGTGTTGCGCCACTACTGGCTTTCACATGCCACAGGATCGGTCACGGGGCTGAGCCTGCTGGAGCTATAATTAAGAAAAGCCCAGCTGGGCGTGGTGGTGTGTACCTGTAGTCCCAGCTACTCAGGAGGCTGAGTTGGGAGGATCAAATGAGCCCAGCTCAAGATTACAGTGAACTATGATGGCGCCACTGCACTCCAGACTGGATGACAGAGCGAGGCCCTATCTCAAAAAAGAAAAAAAGCCACCTTTCGTATCACAGGTGGCAGGCAGCCCTGCCTTGCTCCTGTGACCTTGGGAACCCCAGTGAGCCCCAAACAGCGAAGGACCCACGAGCATTCCTCGTTAACCACTCTGGCTCTCACGGACCCCAGAAGTTTGTACAACTTCTTTAAATTGTTGTTAAGGGCCTTGAGTTCTACATCCTGATCTTGGGCAGAGCTGTGACCTCTCCTATACCCCCTTACAAAGTTCAAACGTCGGCCGGGCGCGGTGGCTCACGCCTGTAATCCTAGCACTCTGGGAGGCCGAGGTGGGCGGATTGCTCAAGGTCAGGAGTTTGAAACCAGAGCCAGACCCCATCTCTACTAAAAATAGAAAGAAATTAATCGGCCAACTAAAAATATATAGAAAAAATTAGCCGGGCATGATGGCGCATGCCTGTAGTCCCAGCTACTCGGGAGGCTGAGGCAGGAGGATCACTTGAGCCCAGGAGTTTGAGGTTGCTGTGAGCTAGGCTGACGCCACGGCACTCTAGCCCAGGGAACACAGTGAGACTCTGTCTCACAAAAAAAAACAAAAAAACAAAGTTCAAACGTCAATTCCTCACCCAAGAGACCTGTTTCCCTGGGTTGCAGAGATGCTTTTTAAGTCTCAGTGCCCACTATCAACTACTTCCTTCCTCCTTTTCAATTCAGATGTGTCAAGTATGAATTTCATTTTTGAAATGAACACAGCCTCTGGAATTGCCTCCTGGCCCAGAGCCATGTAGGTAAATTGAATAGAAAAGGGCAACTTCTGCTATCCCTCCAGAATACAGATAACAGGGATCGGACAACTTGGGCAATGGGAGTTACAAATGGAGGGCTAGAGGGTTTCACCAACACTTCCCTTGTTTCAGTAGGCACCTGAGGAGTAATCTAATCCAGCACTGTGACCAATGGCAGTGATATGGAATCGAGAGTGCAGTCACATGCTACATAATGATGTTTCAGTCAAGGATGGACTGCATATAAAATAGTGATTACGTAGGATCATAATGGAGCTGAAAAATTCCTATCGCCTCGTATTTAACGTACTTTTTGTCATTATTTTAGTATATTTTCCAACTTATTAAAAAAGTTAACTGTAAAACAGCCTCAGGCAGGTCCTTCAGGAGGTATTCCAGAAGAAGGCTTTGTTATTATAGGAGATGACAGCTCCATGGGTATTATTGCCCCTGAAGACCTTCCAGTGGGACAAGATGTGGAGGTGGAAGAGAGTGATATCGATCATCCTGACCCTGTCCAGGCCTAGGTTAATATATGTGTATGTGTGTTTGTTTTGAGACAGAGTCTCTCTTTGTTGCTGGGGCATGAGGGCAGTGGCATGATCATAGCTCACTGTAACTTCAAAGTCCTAGGCTCAAATGATCCTCCTGCCTCAGCCTCCTGAGTAGCTGGGACTATAGGCAATAGGCACATGCCATGATGCCCAGGTAATTTTTCTATTTTTGTAGAGATGGTGTCTTGCTATGTTGTTCAGGCTGACCTCAGGCAATCCTCCTGCCTTGGCCTCCTGAAATGCTAGGATTACAGGAATGAGCCACTGTGCCCAGCCTATGTCTTAGTTTTTAACGAAAGAAGTTTAAAAGGGAAAAAAAGGTTAAAAATAGAAAAAAGCATAGAGAATAAGGATATGAAGGAAATTTTTTTTTTTTTTTTTTTTTTGAAACAGAGTCTCACTTTGTTGCCCAGGCTAGAGTGAGTGCCATGGCGTCAGCCTAGCTCACAACAACCTCAATCTCCTGGGCTCAAGCGATCCTACTGCCTTGCCTCAGCCTCCGGAGTAGCTGGGACTACAGGCATGCGCCCCCATGCCTGGCTAATTTTTTCTGTATATATTTTTAATTGGTCAATTAATTTCTTTCTATTTTTTTTTAGTAGAGACGGGGTCTCGCTCAGGCTGGTTTCGAACTCCTGACCTTGAGTGATCCGCCCGCCTCAGCCTCCCAGAGTGCTAGGATTACAGGCGTGAGCCACCACGCCCGGCCTGTGTATTTTAAGTATATCTGATATTCATATGGTCAGTCTTTTTAGACTGCATGTTTTTCTTCTGAAAACTATTTTTGGGCTATTCTGTATGCAGTGATAGTTTGGTTTGCATTGGTTTGCATTGGTTTGCATTAGGTATTAAGGTATTTAATTAGATGTTTAAATATGATGGACATACTCCATTACTATGGGATGTGATGATCTTAACTTTTCTTGAACTGGAATGTCTACAGCCTTGTTAAGTAGAGTTAATGTAAATAATCTAAGATGTCCTCTAAAAACTTGAACTACTTAGGACCATTCAGAACCACTAAGGCTATTATTAATAACTGTGAATTGAGTTAACAGGATACTGTATTTTTTTCTTCTATTTTAATTTCTTTTTTCTTAATTTTGAGGAAGTGAGGCAGAGAAGCTTTTTTCTCTCCTCTGAAAAATTTCTTCTTCTTTCCTAGCTTTCTGTTTCCTGCTTTGAAATAGTCAGGGTCTTTGAGAACTCTAAGGACATCAAACAATTTACAGCTTGAGGCAGTCATTTTCATTGGAAAATCACTCTCATAAAGTAAAATACTTCTTGTCTTTGCCAGGACATTTTTAAAGGAGCAGCTAGTAGCCCCTCACTACGTTGTCATTAGCTAGGGAGAGGGAAGGAAGAATGAGTCACAGTTTCCTTCTTTCTTCTTTTCTGACTCTTTTCTCCCGTTCCCTTTCTACTTAGCTCTCTATGGGTACTGAATTTGGCTTCCAGTAGAATGGAGTAATTTTTATTAAACTTTCTGTGTTAGGGAACCTGGTACTCCCAAACAGATGGTGAATATTCTTTCCATTTTGAGATTTTTATTTTTAAATTACTTCTAAATTATTAAGAAGCTTCCAATTATATGAAACTAGATAGAATAGTACAATGAACCACCATGTATCCATCACCAATTTTTACAGTTGCATGGCCAATCTTCTTTCATCTAGACCTTCACTATGACCCTCAAATATTTTTAAAGCACATTTCAGACATACATTTTTGGCAAATATTTTATTATATATTTCTAAAAGATATGGTTGCTTAAGATGAATATAACCATAGCACCATGATTCCACCTTGTAAAAATTGAAAATTTTCTTAACACTATCAGATCTAGTCAGTGTTCATATTTGCCTGATTTTATCTTTCTTTTTCCTTAAAAAAATTGGTTTGTTTGAATTAGGATCCAAGGTGACAAGGTTTGTAGCATTTGGTTGCTAGTTTTAAATGTCCTTTGAATTGATGATAATTTTTCTTTTCCCATCTTTTTCTTGCTATTTATTTATTGAAGAAATAAGATCATTTGTTCTTTGGAATTTCTCACATTTTGGATTTTGCTGATTGTATCCTTGTGATCACTTAACATTTTCCTCTGTTCTCTTTATTTCTTGCAAACTGTTGGTTACACTTTTTAGTCAGATTACTTTATTAGGTGGTTTTCAGTACACACAATCTCTGGCTTAGGATGGTTCACTTATGATTTTTTGACTTTATGATGGTGCAAAAGTGATACACATTTAGTAGAAGCTGCAGTTTGGTTTTTGAGTCAAAATTTTTTATAATTATATGTAAACATTCTCAGCATGTTTAAGGTTAAACTATAGATTAACTAGGTTAAGCTATAATGTCTGGTAGGCTAGGTGTATTAAATCCATTTTTGATTTACAGTATTTTCTTCAATTTACAGTGAGTTTATCGGGATGTTGCTCCATTGTAAGTCAAGGAGCATCTGTATTTCCTATTGCATAATATCAGATGACATATGATATGTAGTTACTTCTCTTTTTGTGATATTATGATTGATCACTGGGTTTATTCTTGTCAACCCATCCACCATCCATTGTAAAGTTCAGCCTTTCATTTAATGGTTTTAACAGTCATTGATGATCAATGTTTAGATCAAGGTTTTGGCAAACTAGCCTATGGACCAAATCTGATCTACAGCTTATTTTGTAAATAAAGTTTTTTTTTGAATGTAGCCACATTTGTTCCTTTACATATTGTCTCTTGCTGGTTTTGGGATACAATGGCAGAGCTGAGTGGCTAAGACAGACTGTGTGGCCTGCAAAGCCTAAACTATTTACTATCTGGCCCTTTATGGAAAAAATATGCTGACCCCAATCCAGATCATTATTTCATTAGAGTTTGCCAGTGGTGATATTATATTATTCCTTTTGTGTTTTGTAGCTGGAGTTCTTCTATAAAGAAGTTTACCTTGTCAATTATATGATTCCTCTGAGGAAAAGCAGGATAAATGCTTGATTCTTTAACTAGTATTTGACGGAGGTGGCCAGTGAGGTGTTTTCCTTTAAGTACGTATCTATTGGTTCTGAGTATGTTTGATGTTTTAATTTACTATAGTTACTCTTTTTAATTCTCAAATTGTTCCATTTTTACCATCGTGAGCCCCTTCATGTTGGCTCTTTTATCCTTCCGTATAACCTCTGTATTATTGGTAACCCTGGTTTCTAGTCTGACAAGCTTTTCCAGGCTCATCTTGTGTATCACCTGTCTCATATCTAGAACAAGTCATTTCTCTAAGGGATTCTGATTTCCTTTTAGTGGGAAATAGTATTTAGAGACCACAGTTTGGGTGTTTGTTGGTATGGGTTCATTGTTGTTTTTAGGATCTTTTAGTGGACAGAGCTAGGATGTGGGTGTGTGTGTATGTGTGATTTTTTTTTTATTATGTTAAAATATACATAACATTAAAGTGACCATTTTATACTTACTACTTTTTATAGATGCATAGCACTCTAATTTTTTTATTCAAGCAGTTCTATATTGATGGACATTAGGGTGTTAACATAGGGAAATTCTGGTGGGACCAGATGCTTGGTCTTCTGGCACTTAAACTTTAAGATATTTTATTTTCATTTTTATTATAATGATGTTTTACCACAGATATTCAAAAGTTCAGAACTGTACTTAATAAAAAGTTTCAAGTTTTCTCTGATTCCCCTCTGCCCACTTTTCATCTATTCTTATCTCCAGAAGTTACTACAAGTAAGTTAATTCAAGACTTTTTTTAAAGGCATGTGCAACATTTATACTCTACAAATGTTTTTTTAAAACAAAATTGGGATCATATCATGAATCATGAATATTCTGCAACTTGATTTTTTTTTTTTAATGTAGCATTATCAGTTTGGGTAATGAGAAAAGATTCCTGAGTATAAATAAGACTTAAAAAATGATTTTGAGACTTTTTTCCTGTCATTAATACTGGGATACGCATTTTGTGTGGGTGCATGTGTATATATGAATGTGTGCTTCCTAAATTTTCTGTATTGTGATCACACACAGATTTCTAAAATCCAGAAAGTGGTGTGTGCGGTATCTTCTCTGTGGACTCAAACTTATGTTTGGAAAGAAATTGAGAAAAATTTTATTGTTGTAATCTATTATGGTTTAATACTAAAGTAAATCCAGATAAAATTGGAATGCCTATTAACCACCAGAGTTGAATGGAAGTTCCTTAAAAGCAGGGAAAATCCTTGCCTATCTTGTTCATTGCTGGGTCCCTAGCACCTAGGACAGCGACTCCCCCTCCATTCTTCTAATTCTCTGTTTTATGTTTTGCTATACGAATTATAACTGGGTCACTCTATACAGACTGTTCTGTGTTCTTCTTTCACTTTCCAGCATATCATGGATATTTTTCCACATCAATACTTACCTACTTATTCTTTTAAATGAATGTATTAATTGCAATGCTATAGATTATATGATTAGGTCATTTTTAAGACTTTAATTTGAGCCCCTCTTTTCCCCATAGACTTTGGCATTAGTATTTTGTTTGTAAATATTAGTGGAAGATACTAAGTTGAGGGATATGATGGAGTGAGAGTGTATACCTCCCTGTAGATTTGTGAAGCAAACATGTTTAATGAATGGTAGTGCATGTAACATGCTTTAAACAAGTCTAATATGTGATTATTCTGCTATGAATATTGGAGTAATTCACTTTAAAATATTTTTGACAAGCAGTTCACATAAAGAAGAATAAAAATAGTCAACATGTGAAGTAATGTTTAATTTAGCACAATTAAAGAAACAAAGTAAAGTGAGATAAAAATTACACTGTTTGTTCCTCAGTCAACTTGTTAAAGATTAGTAATAAAATACTCAATTGGCGATAAGGGTTTTGGGAGCTGTATCGCTGAAGGAGGATAAATTCGTATATTCTTTCCAGACGAATGTTTGTTAGAGTTTCAGAAATTCTACCTCTGTGCCTTTATTTTAAGGAAAAAAAAAATTAAAGATATGCCCACAAACTTAGATATACAAGAATGTTTATGAAAATTTTGATCCTGGAACTAATAATAACAACTATTAGTACTTAAATAGTGTTTCCTCTGTGCCAGCCATTACGTTTATCTAATCTTCTCAACAATCCTGTAATATTCACACAGTAGGAATTAACATGGAAATAAATTCATGCTAATAGTGAGTGAAAATAAAATAGCACGTTGCAAAGGAGTTTGTGCAGTTTGATTCCATTGACTGGGACAAAATCTAGATAATAACTTGTGAGAATATTCTCTGGAATATTTGGTTACACTTAATAATCCCGTTATTCAAATGTTTCTTCTTTTTGCTATCCTTGTTTTTTAGTTTTTCTACAGTAAATATATATTGTCTGATGAGAAACCTAAGTTATTTTTAAAAGTGTCCTTTGCTTTTATAAGAGGATTTACTTAAGGATTTCTATAAACAGTAAATTCCCTAAGCACCTTTAAAATAGAATTTCCTTAGTAACAATTTATATCTATAAGCAACTCTTGGTAAAAACATAGAGATTGAAACAAAGTATCCTTGTACAGTTGTTGATTTCTGCCAATTTAATGGTGTTTTTGATGATGAAAATACAAAGAGTAGCAAGTTAAGCTTAAGCATCTCAGGTTTGAAGCCTGACAATGGCAAAGTAGCAAAATCTTTTTAATGTTTATTTTGTGGTTGTTCTCAATGAAGCCTTACCATAAATAAATAGATGTGCTACATTTTCATGGTATTGTAGTCAGGTATTTTCTTTTTTCCAGTAGCAACTTAATAACTCTTGTAATTATTGTTTTACCTTTTTAGGAATTGGTTTCTCTTAAATCTTCTGAGTCTTGTACTGTTGGTCTTGCTCTTATACTTTTCAAGAATTGAAAAAATTAGTTCACCAAGGTTGTTGCTAATGAATCTGATCTATCTGAACTTGTGCTAGTTTTATGTAGTTTCATCTTTAAGACCTTGTTAAAATGTTTTTCCTAGTGAGGTCTTCTTTTACCCCTTACTTTAAGAATTGAACTAAGATTTCAGACTCTGTCTTGCTTTCCTGCTCTCTCAATGACTTTAAGATTCACCCCAGGGACTTTGTACTTGTAAGTATATTCCTTTGGAAATAGGAAGTTATGAAGAAGTGAGTTGGTTGAAATTTCCTGCAGGATTGCTTTTTTAGAATCAAAACTGTTGTTAAATAAATATTAATTAGCACGACAGCCTAGTGCGAAGGCTTTTAGACTTGAGTGATAATGAGACTCATTAGTAGAGAGATTGTTAGGTGTTACAAGGCCTCCACATTTATTCATCCAACACATAAGACCAAATACATGCTAGGCCCTTTGCTAGACTCTCCCAAAGATACAAAAGTCAAATAGAGCAGATTCATTAATGACAAGAAGGTAAAAATGTTCCAGATTGCTTCTTCAAGGCTAGTGGTTTTCCCAGAAGGCAGGGGAATTTATTTTCTTGGGTATTTTTGATTTTGATTTAAGTTGAAAGTGAATATGAGCCATTAACTATTGAGAATATGTGTAATCAGAATATAATTTTAATATCAATTTGCTGTTGAGCCAGAGTTTGTATGTGTGTATATCTTTTTGATGGATTCAGCATTTATTGAGTATTATATCTTACATTCTTTACATGCATTATTCTTTTAATGTACTCCTTGTAACGATCCTGACAGACTGACGTTACCCACTTGTACAAATAAGAAAATTGAGTTTAGAGAGGTTAAGTAATTTGTTTAAAGTTGATAGCTTATAAGTTGTGGATTTTAAACCAGGGTTTTTTTTTTTTTTTTTTTTTTGATGCTAAAGTACCTTAACTTTTTGTGACACTTTTCACAGGAAGCTGATACATGTAATTTTTTCTTTGTCTATAGATAATATTAAATAACTAGATGTATTGAATTTGAAAGCTGTGTTGCAATTTTTTTCCCCCAAGTTGAATCTCTGGCTTTTGAGCCAGAATATTAAAAAAAAAAAAACACTCTTTTTTCCTTATTAAAACAGTAAAATGTGTTCATTGTAGGAAAAAATACAAGACTGGGGAAAAGAAAAAAGAGAAAGAGAAAAGGTAGCTGGGATGGGGAGAGAGATATTTTGGTTGATCCACTGTTAACCCTTTTGTATATGGGTAATATTTATAGTTTGGACTCCAGAGTCTATGAAAAACCTGGAGTCAAATCTGGGCTCTGCCATTTTATGGTTTAATGGGTTGGTGTTTTCATGGTTTGGGGGCAAATTGCTTATTCTAGTTTTGCAGATGAGAGAACTGAGTTTTAGAGAGGTCAGCCTACTTGGTAAGATTTTGAAGATTAAATGTGATAAGGCATGTGAAATGCTTGGCACGTACCTAAAATTCCAGACGCATCCTAGTTGTTTGCACATAGATATATTATTTTTGACTGAAATGAGTCATCAAAAATTATAATTGCCTTTTAAAAATGTAATATATCAAGAATATCTTTCCATATAAATCACAACATTTTAAAGCATCAAATAATAACTGATGTAAGTGGTGGAATGCTGCAATATATTTAACTATTCCTTTCTTGCTGTACATTTGTTTCCAGTTTTCTCTTTTACAATTATACATAATGCTTCAATGAATATTCTCATAGCAGAACTTTGTACATGCTCTTATCTCATTAGGATAGAGTCAGTTGGTTGAGGAGCATATATAATTTTAAGATTTTTGGTTCCCTTTTCTGAATTGCCTTCTAGAGGGGTTGTAACAATTCATGTTCCTAATATTAATAGTAACTTATATGGTCACCTGTTTTCCTGTATTCCTACTGAATTAGATACTATGATTTTAAAACATGTTGCTTTGATTGGTTTTAATTTACATTGTTTTGATTATTAATAAGTTTGAAGGTTATTTCTCTACATACATGTTGACCCCTTGTGTATTCTGTTTTTCCATTAGTGTTTCATGTCCTCATTGGGGTCCAGGAGAGGTTGGTGGCTGTTTGTCTTTTTCTTAGTGATGTGAAGGAGCTCTTCATATATGAATGCTTTGTATGTTGCAAATATTTTCTCCCCAAGTTGTCATGTTTTTCTTATAATTTCATTTATGTTTATTTTTGGATGTATAGAAATTTAAAATATTTATGTTAATATATCTGTCAGTTTTCTGGCTCTGGGATTATACAAAGAGAAACTTGCTCCTCTTTGAACTATATGAATTGGCAGTTTTCAAACTTTTTTCAGGACCCTTTTATACTCCTAAAAACTATTGAGAACCCCAAAGAGTTTTTGTTTATGTGGGCTACATCTGTAGATAATTGCCATATTAAAAATTAATACTGATAAATTTAGAAAATATTAATTTATTAAGAAATAGTCATTTACATGTTAACATAAATATTTTTAGTGAAAAACATATCTTCCAAAATAAAAATAATTATTAAGTTTTTATTTTTGAAAATCTCTTTGGCTTAAGAGAAGGTAACTGGATTCTAGATTTCCCTCTACATTTAATCTGTTGTGATATAATATGACATGTAGCCTCTGGAAAATTTGATTGTATACTCATGAGAGAATGAGTAAAAAAGGGCAAATGACTTTATTATGATGAAAATAGTTTTGGCTTTGTGGGTCCCCTGAAGTGGTTCAGAGATCCTTGGACTACACTTTGAGAATCACTGATATAAATATTCACTTGTATATTTTACTCTTGTATTTTTATGGCTGAATTTAAATCTGGAATGAATTCTAGTATAAAAATTTTCTAATTTTTCCCCTTCTCTCCTGGCCACTCTCCTATTAGTCAACGTCTTTTGTTGAAAGATCTATTTTCATGTAAATCATTTACTGAGTAGGATGAAACTCTCCACCTTTTCCCACTGTTACTGGGTGAAATAGTCACTGAAAGTAGTCTTAGTCGTCTTTGCTTAATGTTTTATCTCTAGTTTGGCATATTCTCTTATTTCCCTATTGTCCTCCACCCCCCCCCCATTATTCCCAGTTTCACAACATATTGTCCTAAAAACTTAAAGATTTTTTTATTCATGTTGATTGTGGCATTTTGTGCTAAAAAATATTGTTTCTTCCTTGATTAAGGAAGTGTTGCATAATCATTGTAGGAAATTTAAAATGTACATTGAAGCATAAACAAGAAAATAATATTTTGTCACTTTGAATATGCAGAGTGCTGCTGATATACTATTATTGCTATTCTGTGATGGGGATTTTTTTCTGTGTTGAAAAATGCTAGGAAGTTGACTACACATAAACTCCTACTCTACTGTTAATATATTGTATTTTTTTTTTTTATGTGTTGCTTAGGTCCTTGGGATCCCTTACTCATTAGACTTTTATTGACAGCTCTTTGTGTGTGCCAAGGTACTTTAGATAAAAAGACTAAGATGCAATTTTCCTTAAGTTTGCAGGTTAATGGAGAAATGTACATGTTCTATGATAAGTATTATTAAAGACACAAGTAATTATTGAATATTATGGGAGAGCCTAAGCAAGCTATTGTTGAGAAATGATGGGGGAGTGAAGAGAAGGGAGTTGATTTGAAAAGATTCAAGTTGTAAGATCTTCCTTTAGTACTTCATGATTTATTTCGATGTCTGGGTCAAGAGAAAGGGGGAATCAAGAATGACTCCCAGCTGTTTGTCTTGGAAGACCAGGTTCCTTAATGATGTTTATCGAAATGTGGAATATACCCCACTCCCAACAAAACAAAACTCCTTGCACATACTGTACTTTACAAGGCTCTATGCTCTTGCTTTCCAAGATGAGTTCAACTGTGGATACACTGAGTTTGAGAGGCCTGGGAAATGCTCAGGTGGCGGTGTGTGGGAGGCATTTGGAGAGGTGTCAGGAGACTTGTGTGCACTAAAGAGTTAGTGTGTAGTATTAAGTCGTTGAATGGAGATTAAGATCATCCTTTGAGAATTTTTAGCAAGAGAAAAAGGCCAGGGACTCTTCAACTGTTGAGGGATAGGCAGAAGAAAATGAATCCAGCAAAAAGTAGTCAGAAAAGAAAAACTGAAGAGTCAGGTGGTGCAGAAGGCAACTGACTAGAGTTAAGAAGAAGGATAATGGAGAAAGGGATCCAAAATGCTAAATCCTGCTTAAAGGACGAATAAGACCTGAAAAGTATTCGTTAGATTTAGGAATAAAGAGGCATTGATGACCTTGACAAAAGCAGCTTAACTGGGAAGTTGGATATAGAAGCTAGAGAAGTGGAGGATTGATAGAGGTCAGGAACTGGAAAATAGTGTTAACTACTCTTTGAGAAGTTTGCATCTGAAGCTAGAGGAGTGCCTGTTAAAAGTAGGCAATAAGGGATTTGAAAACGTTTATGTTCTAAGGAAGAAGACAGGAGGGAGAGAGATTGAAGTGAGATATGGGGGAAATTTATCATCTTGAACTTTCTAGAGAAACATTTCTCAAGCTTTTTCTTTTGTTTGTTTTGTAAAAATTGTTCTAAAATATACATTTTGGGTAATGCTGAATATCTTTTTGATACCTTTTTATGATAACTTCAGTTGTCATGAATATCAGTTATTCTGCTGTCCTATTGAAGGGCATAGAAACAGCTTTATTCTAAAATACAATAGCTTAGAACCATTTATTATAATCATGGAGTAGCTTTTTAACAGCCGATTTCATCTTTTTCTTGTTGTGTGCACATGTCCCTCCCCCGCCAAACTCATTACTGTGGTTGGTCCTAACACTTGTTCTTACAAATGTGCTAAGTAACAGTAAACTGAGAAATCCATATTACCAAATTGTAAGAATTGTGCTCTGAATGAAATTACTGATTTTAATTAGTTGATTATAAGGAAGGTCTGGGAGTTTCTTCCAGAAAGCTTAGTCTGTGATTTATGTAGCTTTCACTTAAGAATTATTTATGCTGTTTCGTTTAAGAATGTAGAGCTCCATAGTTAGACTGCTTTAGAATACTATCTCCAATACTTACTCTGATGTGATTTACTTTAAAAACTTAACTTTCTTCATCTTTAGTAATAACAGTACCTATCTCTCAGGGCTATTGAGGTTAAGTGATGTAATGCTTGAAAAAGGCTTGGCACAAAGTAGGTACTTACTCAGTAAACGTTAGGTGTTAATAATTATTTTCTTCCTATTTCCAGGATTTTGACTTTACAAGATTGATGTTTCTAGAAGTCTTCTCGATTAGAGAAATGTTACTATATTTGAAACGGGAATATATTCAAATAGAATCATACTGCAGATTTTGTGTGTCTAGAAGAGCACTGAGAATTTGCAGCATATATAAACAAGGTGAAAAATTTTCTGAGGAAAGGTGGCTGGTTGTTACAGTTGTTTAGGGAAGGTTAAAGTATTTAAAAATGAGAGAGGAGGTAAAAGATAACCTAGACTTACCATATGGGCTATTTTACTTGGGAGAATGTATGTATAGGGGGCAGGGAGTAGGGGTTGTTGTGGACTAGCTATTTTAGGACAGGAAATTAACATAACCTGGTGAGGCTCATGAATATTGTAGGCTTAGTATCAGAACTAATGGGTAACCTGTAATTTAACCCAGGGCAGTACTTGGAGGGCAGGAAGTTAGGGTTTGTGCCATGGTCTGAGAAAGCCTATATTTACCTTTTTATATGAAACTTATGCTCTTAAAAGAAAGAGAATGAAATTATCTAAGGTATTTGATAACTGACAATTTAGTTATTATTTTCTTTCTTCTATCTAATACATTGTATTATTCTGTTAAACATTTTTGAGTCCCATTGAGAATCTGTGCCTTTTTGGTATAGTAAAATGTTAATGGATGGAAAATCCTGTTTTATAGGATTGCCCTCTGTGTTGAATTTCCCTAACACCTACAGATCCCCTTTAAAAAGGAGAGGAGCATTTAAGTATGTTTAAAAATAGTAAACTAAATTATTTCTTTCTGTAAATTTCTCAGGATATGTTAATGGTGTTTAAAATTTAATGCTGCTAAACCCAAAGAGGAATTTTCACTTGTTTTAAATTCTACAATACAGTTTTTACTTTTATTGATAAGTGGTTTAGTAAAAAGATCTTGTTAAATTCAGGAATGATTTAACAAATTATTAAAGGTTTGATTGCTTTTTTAAAAAGTACTTCCTATTTATAAGTCTTTCCATGTCTGCTATCATACCAAATGACTTATGAGTGCTTTGGTTCTTGCCTTGTATACAAAATTACCCTCCCAGCAATAGGTAGAGCTTACTGGCATGGCAGTGATAGGTTAGTGCCTGGACCATTGAAATACAGTGCTGGTTCTTCATAGAAAAGAAGAAGAGATGGGATCTCGGCCATCTGTTTAAATAAGTTAGATGCCTGTCAGTTGAGGAAGGTGCTGTTTGTGGCAGGTATTGAATTAATGTGGTTTAGTATTTTTGACTCTTTGAAGTAAGATTTGATTG
This sequence comes from Cheirogaleus major, assembly GCA_963574435.1. Lineage (NCBI taxonomy): Eukaryota > Metazoa > Chordata > Mammalia > Primates > Cheirogaleidae > Cheirogaleus > Cheirogaleus major. The sequence continues at coordinate 25,890 of CAUYPO010082841.1, read as the reverse complement.
CCTTGTATTAAAAGGTGCTCTTGTGGTATAGTGCTTTCAAAAATGAAAAATTGTTAGTAACACCTGGAAACTTTAGAAACTCACAGAGAATTCCCTTACTTAAACCAAAACAAAAAAACCAATTTCAGATACCCATGAAAATAATTCCTCTCTAAGAAGAGTCAGTTGTTATAATGTGATAGTTGTTTTCCAAAGTTACATCATGTTATCAAAAATTGCATTTATCTTTTTAGTGGCTTTAGGGTGCTATAATTTTAGGAAAAAGAGGCATGATGGCCTACTAGATGGTTTTTCATATTCCCAATCACAAAGTAATTTTTTCATGTAGGAATTTAATAGTAAGATTTTCTTTTCTTTTATAAAGTTATAGGCATATATTTATAAAACCTAAACCACACTGAATAAATTAGCATTTTATGACACAAATCTAGCTTTTGTGCCAGATTAATGGCCTTTTCCTGTCGTCACTGCCATCATTAAGTATATGTTAGCTATTGTTACTTAACAAACTATTCCAAAACTTGGCTTAAAACAACCAGAATTTATTATTCCTTATAAGTCTTTGGATCAGCTGGGTAGTTCTGATGTCGACCAGAGTTAAGTGATCTTGTATGAGCTTGCTCATCTGTCTGGTAGCTTAGCTGGTAGATTGGCCAAGGCTAGCTAGTCTAGGATGGCCTCACTCGCATACATTATGTTTGGCTGGATGTCAGCTGAGGTAATAGGATGACTGAGCCATGTGTCTCTAGATATCCAACTGACTGGCTTGGGCTTGTTTCATAGTGGCTGAGCAGATTTCCACAAGAGGAGTGGAGGCATGTAAGGATTCTTGAGGCCTAGTCTCAGAACCTACATAATGTTACTTTTGTTGCCTTCTGTTGTCCAAAGCAAGTTATCTGGCCAGTTCAAATTCAAGAAGTATGGAAGGACTATAAAGCCACATCAATAGATTATAAGGAGACATGAAAAAATGGGAGTACTTTTGCAATTAGTATAGTGCTTTTTACGATTACTGAGTTACATACTTAAAGAAAAACCCTTTATTAATGATAAAGCACTGGTCTATTCTTCTGAGTGGTTATGCTATAGCTTTAGCAGCTATTTTATTTCTTTCACACTTACAACTTTCCCACATAAAGTAAATTAGGTTCCCTAATAACTTGGTTTTTTATTTTTATTTATTTGGAGATAGAGTCTCACTCTGTTTGCCCAGGCTAGAGTACAGTGGCATCATTATAGCTCACTGCACCCTCAAACTCCTGGGCTCAAGTGATCCTCCTGCCTTACCCTCTTGAGTAGCTGGGACTATAGGCATGCACCACCATGCCTGGCTAATTTTTTTTTGGGTAGAGATAGGGACTCACTATTTTGCCCAGGCTGTTCTCCAACCCCTGGCCTCAAGTGACCTCCTGCCTCCACCTCCCAAAGTGCTAGGATTACAGGTGTGAGCTACCAGCCTAGCCCAGGTTCTCTAATTAAACAGTTGAGTTATGTCCCATTCTAGTTAAGAAAACTGGGAAAGGGATGCTTAAAATTGTCTTGTTGCCTATTGTAATCTAAATAAATTTTTTTGCCTTTCTTTGAAGACTTTTAATATTCTGGTATCTCAGAAACTAGCCTATTCAGTTTTATTTCCTGGCATTCTGTTCTCTGGCTTGTCCACTGATTTTTCTCTTTGTCATTTTGTAAAAACTTGAGGTGAAATTGACATAATGAAAAAATTGGCCATTTAAACATGTAGTGGCATGTAGTACATTCACAATGTACAATCACCACTTTTATCAAGTTCTAAAACATTTTTATCACCCCAAAGGAAAACTCTGTATTTGTTAAGCAGTCATTCTCCATTCCCTCTTTCAAGCTCTTGGTAACCACCAATCTTTCTGTCCTTATAAATTTACCTATTCTCAGCTGTCATTTGTTTTTACCACTGTGCATCTGTTTATGTTCTTTATGCCTGCAGTATCATAAATCTTACTGTCCTCTTCAGTGTTTGGCACACTGATTTCTTCCTTACAGAGATTGTATCCTGTAGTTTAATTTAGCTACGGTGACCCTTAGCACTCTACTTCACTGAAATTGCTCTTCTGTCTCTCAGATTGTTTCCTTAGGCTTGCCTGCAGAGCCTTTTCCTACCCCCCATAGCCCCACACCTGTTTAAATGTTTATATTTTGATCTCAGCACTTTGTTCTTATGATACCTACCTTCCATCTTCCTATGTGATCTTATCTACTTCTGTTGTCAAAACTGCAAGGACATTTGTCTAGGGTCTAGGGCCAGTTGCTAGTCACACAAAAATCTAATTATTGAGACAATGTGGATTGCCAAAGAAGTATTGGGAGAACTGCCTCAAATCTCTCTCCCCGACTAAGGGTGTTGGTGGGCTTTTAAAGGAGGGGCCACATGCCTTGGGGCATCTATCTAGGGTCTGCATGTATTCACAGGGGATGGTGAATCTTGATGTCAGAAAGTCTGCCTTGAGGCTTTCAGAATCTCAGCTCCTTTGTCTTATAGAAAATCCATTATTTTCCAACACTTTGGGAGGTTATGGTAGGATCACTTGAGGCTGGGAGTTGAATCCATCATTTCTGGGAAACAACTCAAAGGGTCAAGTAGTTAGTTAAAGGAGAGGATTATTAAAAACATACAGGGGTTCATGGAGTGGTTTACACTTCTGTGACCAAATCTAGACCTTTAACCCAGATCTCTTCTGATCTAGATGTTCTACACCTATCTAGATGTTCTACAACTACCTTAAAGAGAACATGTTTAAAACCAAATTAATTTTCTCTCTTCATGCGCTCTCCTTCCCTAAACAAAATGAAACCTCTGTATTTTCCTCTTTCCTCTTCTCTATCTTGGTAAATGGCATCATTACCCATAGAGATCTCTGGCTTCATTCCAAGGAGTCAGAGTTGTTTCTTCCTTAAACTTACCTAGTTCTTTACCTCTAGCCATTCAAATCTACCCCCTAAATATCCCTAGAGTATATTCCTCTTCATTTCTACAGCCTTCACTTTAGTTTAGGACCTTTTACTTTTTGCCTAGACCAGAGGTTCACAAACTATTTGTGAGAGATCAAGATGCTTTCTGAACAATATGGCCAAATATTACCAGTTGCCTGTTTTTTTAAGTCAAGTTTTATTGAAATACAGCTGCTTGGATATGATTTGTTTGTTACCACCAAAACTTATATTGAAATTTGATCCTCAGTGTGGTGCTGGGGTCCCTCATAAACAGCTTGGTGCCATTCTCACTGTAGTGAGTGGTTCTTGCTCTGGGGTGACTGGATTAGTTCTCACAGGAATGGGTTAGTACTGGGAGAGTGGGTTGTTATAAAACCAGGATGCCCCCTGGGTTTTTCCTTTTGCACATGTCTGCTTCCTTTTCCACCTTTTTCTACCATGTTATGATGTAGCACAAAGCCCTTGCCAGAAGCCAGGGCCTTGCCCTTAAACTTCTCAGCCTGCAGAATTGTGAGCTAAATAGACCTCTTTTCTTTATAAATTACCCAGTCTCAGATATTCTGTTATAGCAACACAAAATGGATTAAGGCAACAGCCTCGCTCATTTCGTTAGCTTATGTATTGTTGTCTATTGCTGTTTTTATGCTAAAAAGGCAGAATTGTGTAGTTGTGACAGAGACTCTATGGGCCACAAAGCCTAAAATATTTACTGTCTGGCCCTGTATGAGAAAAGGTTTGACTACCCTTGGAATGTTACTGATTTTCTGTCTCTAGCCTTGTCTACCCTTCTGCCCTGCCCCAGATAAACATTCAGAAAGAAGTCTGATCATAGATCCCTTGTATGAATCTTTTATTTACTACTCATTCCTTACAGAATAAAGTTTTAGTCCTTTTATCAGGGCGTAAGATCCCTGCTTACCTTTGGGTTTATTATCTTGTTCAGAAGGCAACTTGATCTCTCTCTGGTATGTGCTTTTGCCTCTGCCTGAAATGTTCTCTCTTTTTCTAGTAAACTTAGTCTCTCAAAATTTAGCACAGATGTTATGTTCCTAGGAAGTCTTCTGACATTCCAGGTTATTCTTTCTTTTTTCCTTGCTTCCTTCATACCTTCTACAACTTTTGTTGTTACTTTATATGCCCATTGAGCAGTTTTATCCATTTGACAGTATTCCCCTAGTAGATTTTAAAACCAACCAGAGCCAGACCTGGAGCCAGGTTCACTGAATACTCCTTCAAGAAGTGTTGACTGAATGAATAGATTGCCTTTGTGTTAGATTCTTCCTAACTAGTCTGTCAGAACAGCAGTTATGTCTCAAACAACTTTTACATCCCTCTGATTGTTATTTAGTGTTAATGCTAGGTCTATACAGATAATGGTTAAATGATTGGTTTTAATTGTCATCTAGATAAAGTGAAGAGGCACAAAGATTCCTTTTGGAGGGGCTGTACCTCTATCAAAGTGAGACTATCTAGCTAAGTCCATTGAAAAGGAACTTGATTTGCCTTAACTACTAACATTCCCTTGTTGTAATATATAGGCATTTTTTTTTCTCTTCCGTACTTGAGAATTTGATTGACTTTTATTGACTATTTTGTGTCATAAGTTAGGTATCATATGATCCATTCTACATAGTGGATGTATAAATAACAATTTATGTGGAATGTGCTAAGTTGATGCATTATTTTAGGGCAGAGTCATTCTAAAAGTACTGAGTTAGTCTGGGAATACATGGGAGCAGAAATGGAGTGTTATTGCTCCCAATAGCTTTTAGCTATCTATATTATTTCTTTCCTGGGTTAATTTGCCTGTTTGTGGTACCTGGTACTAATTCTGGTAGGATTCCTAGTAGTAGTAGCAGCAGCAGCAGTAAACTAGTGGTTTTTACTTGCCAACCACTATTCTAAGCACAGTACATAAATTAACTCATTTAATTCCCATAACAAACCTATGAGATAAGATCCTATTATCCCCATTTTACAGATAAGGAGCCTCTGAGGCACAGGGAACTGAAATAAATAAACTTGGCTAAAGTAATACAGCTAGTAAGTGGTGTAGCCAGAATTTAACCCAGTATGTCTAGCTCTGGAGTACATGCTTTTAGTGACTATGCTAGACTTTGTATGGATTGTGGAACAATTTGAGTTGCATGGTTCTTGTATTCTTTTGTTTCCCTCTGACAGTGACTCTGGAGTTTTGGGTCAGTGGGGGAAATGAGGAATACTAAATGGCTAAAGGTAGGGTTTTTTTTTGGTAGGACATATGTATCCTGTTTTATATTTATCATGATGAGTTGTAGGACTCCTTTTTAGCACCATTCTATTTTTATCTTTTACTGAAAGTTGAGGCAAGAGTTTGGTTTTCTTTTGCCTTAATTTATCTGTATCCAGTAGGTGCTTACTAAATGATTGGCTTTAGTGGTTCTAGAAATTGTAATTTTATTTAACTGTGAGGATTATATGATCCCTGTGTCTGGAAATATATTAATAGTTGTGGTAACCAAGAGGAAATCATTGGAACTGGATGAGGTTGTCTTCTAGGTGTCGCTTTTAGCAGGCTTATGAATACACTTGGAAATATAACTTGTGTAAAGCAAATTACATAAAGCTTAAATGTATGCAAGTGTATAGCTCAGTGAATACACTGCCACCCAGATCAAGTATAGAACATTTTCATCATCATTCCAGAATGCTTTCTTGTGACCACTTTCAGTCAATAAATACCCCACCCCCCTTACCTTGCTTTATTTTTTAAAAATTGTATTTATTATACTTGACATGTATTATTTTGTCTTCCCTACTAGAGTATAAACTTGCTTTTGTCCACCATTCTGTTCCATTGTTCAGCATTGTGCCTGACATATGGTAAATGTTCAGCAACTATTTGTTGAATAAATTAATTGAAAAATACTTGTTATATGCTATATTCTGTGGTACACAGGTACTATTTTATGTACTATGTGCTGAGGATAGATGGTAAATTTTAGTTTTCTGGGTTAAGGCTTTTGACATTTAGCATGATACTTAATGCTAATTTTAAGATAAGGAAATTGAACCATGTTGGCATTGGGTTTAGTGTGTGCTGGTCTTTGCTCATGTGAATGTTAGGAAATATGAGAAAGTTGCTACCAGTGAGAGATAATGGCAGTCTATTGGATTGCCTTCTTAAGAGTATCTGATTCTTTATAGTGATCTCAAATTCTAAATTTACACTCCTGATGATCTTTCTGAGTACCTCAAACAGTTGCAGAAGACTAAATGCTGCTGTTCTTGTGGGGAGAGAATTGTGATAGAAAAAAACATGAGTTTATTTAATAATTCCTTTATTTATAAGACAGTTTGACTATAGTTTATAGGTCTTTTGTATTACCGTAGTTGAAAACAATGAAAATTCTGTTTGTCTGTCATGAGCAGGCTTAAGATAAGTAAAGGAAGTATGTGGTTTAGAAGTCATTTTAGTTAAAAAACTTACATTCATTCAGAGGAGAAAGAAATTTTGAACTGAAAGTGACCCTAGTATTCTGATTTGTTGTCCTGTCTGTCAAATTTAACCCTCTCATTTTACATTTGAGAAAATTGGGGGACAAAGAAGTTATATTCTAGTCTAGTTCATAGCAGCAATCAAGCCAGTGTGTTTAAATAAAAAAAGTTCCTGTCTCTTTTGCTTCATGTTGACAGTAGAATCACCTGGGAAGCTTTATAAACATACATGCTAGGGTTCTACTCTCAAAAGTTTTGTTTTTATTTTTTTTTTTTGAGACAGAGTCTCACTCTCTTGCCTGGGCTAGAGTGCCATGGCCTCAGCCTAGCTCACAGCAACCTCATACTCCTGGGCTCAATCAGTCTTCCTGCCTTAGCCTCCTGGGTAGCTGGAACTACAGGCACGTACCACCATGCCCAGCTAATTTTTTCCATTTTTAGTTGTTTCTTTTCTTTCTTTCTGGCTAATTTCTTTTTATTTATAGTAGAGAAGGAATCTTGCTCTTGCTCAGGCTGGTCTTGAACTCCTGAGCTCAAGCAATCCTCCTGCCTTGGCCTCCCAGAGCGCTAGGATTATAGGCATGAGCCACCGCGCCCGGCCTGTTTTTATTTTTATTAGGTTTGGATGGGGCCTAGGCATGTATAAAGAGATAACAAAAACAAAGCAAAATAATAAACATAGACCACTCTATCCCCTTAAAATTTTAGTAATGAATAAACTTTCCAAGTGATACATAACTCTTGTGGCTTAGAACCATTGTGCCATCATGTCTTTTTCTTTCTTACTTTTTTTTTTAAAAATTAATAGACTTTTTGTAAAAGTAGTTTTAAGTTTACAGAAAAAGTGAATAGAAAGTACAGAGAGTGCCTGTATCCATATTTCCCCTATTATTAATATACTACATTAATGTGTTATATTTTTCCCTATTATTATCTTGCATTGGTATGGCACATTTGTTTCAATTGATCAACCAATATTGATACTTTTTATTAACTAAAGTCTATAGTTTATCATTTATATTAATAATTGCCATTAGGGCCCATGTTTTTTGTTGTATAGTTCTGTGAGTTTTGAGAAATAAGTAATGTCATTTATCCACTATTACAATATCATACAGAATAGTTTTTCTGCCCCCAAAATTTCATCCTTCACCTATTCAGCTCCGCCCCCTGCACCCCTATCCCCTGGCCACCACTGGACTTTTTGCTATAGTTTTATCTTTTCCAAAATGTCATATGGTTGAAATCATACAGTATGAAGCCTTCTTAAACTTGCTTCTTTCACTTAGCAATATGTAATAGCATTTCTCCATGTCTTTTTCTGCTTAATAACTCATTTCTTCTTATCCTTGAATACTCCATTTTATGGATGTACTACAGTTTCTTTATCCTTTATCTGATATGTGTTTTGCAAGTATTTTCTTCCATTCAGTGGTATGTCTTATCATTCTGTTAACAGTGTCTTTTGCAGAGCAGAAGTTTTTAATTTTAATGAAATCCAGCTTTCTTTCATGGACTGTGCTTTTGGTGTTGTATCTAAAAAGTCATCGCCAAACCCAAGGTTACTTTGATTTTTCCTATTTATCTTTTAGAAGTTTTATAGTTTTACATTGTACTTTATGTCTGTGATGCATTTTGAGTTAATTTTTGTGTAAGGTCAGTGTCTATTCATTTTTTTGCATATAAATGTCCATTTATTCCAGTACGATTTTTTAAAAAAAGATTTGTACCTTTTTGATGTTTTCTTAATGGTGCACTTTTACGCATGAATTATAATTAAAATCAAAGAAATCTGAGATTATCATAATTAATATTTTGACTTCATGTTATACCTTTATGAATAGCTTAGGAGGAAGTAACATGCTGGGTAAGAGGGATAAATCCTTTTTTTCAGATTCTGAATTTACCATTTACTAGCTGTGACCTTGGACAAGTTACTGAACTGTGCCTCAGTTTCCTCATATAAAAGTATTCTTAGGTTAAATGAATAACATGTAAAGCATTTAGTACAGTATCTTGCATATATTATAGCTATGGACAGTTATAATAGTAATGAACCCTTCAGATGTTTTATATACTTTTAATTCATCAATCCCTGTTAATTTTTATTCCCTACAATGCATTCTAGTGAAATATAATGGTATTAATCTAAACAAGAATAAATAGAATACTTGGCCTGTTTCTGTCGTTATTGATATTGTCCAGCAAAGCAGACTTACATAAGGGAGTTTAATGACTGACCTAGAATAACCATCATTTAAAGAGCATAAAGTGTAAAAATTGAGTGCTTACTGCCTGCATTCTTGCATTCTCAGTGTTTCTAAAATCAATAAACACCATTAAATAGTTCAAGACTAAAGGTTATCTGTGTAAGATGATGGTGAAAGAAGAGCTGTAATGCTTTATAAAACATATTTTATTCCTTTGATGTTTGTTTATATATTTAGAATCATTTCTTTCTTTAGATTTTATTTGAGTTGTATCTCCAATAAGAGTACAGGTTCTTTAATGTATCTTCAGTTCTTCAATGCCTGTCACAGAACTGGGTGGAGAAGCACATGTTTCTTAATTGCTTAAGAAATTAAGCAATTTGGATAATTAGATAAGCTATTACTTGTAAATTATTTTCCTTTATCTTACCATGTGATTCTTCCTTCCAAAGAGTGGACAAAAGAATCGTTTACAATATAAGAAATGCTTGCCTATTTTTAAAGCTAGGACTGGGAGTCCAGAGAGATAAATAATGGTCCTTTAGGGCAGTACCCTGAGTAAAAGCTAAGCAGTTCCTTGTCTGCCTCAAGTAATTGCTAGTGAATAAGGAGTATTTCTGTACTTCTCTATATTCAGCATTTCTGTGTGTTTTTTTAAGAAACAGGATATTTGGATGGTAATTGTTTAATGTACTGGTAGAAATTGCTATCTTACTAAGGTATCATAGATTTTGGGTTTTGTCAATTAAAAGCAAATTTGATTTTTAGGTTACTTTTATTTCTATGTTTAGGAACTTGTACATGTGTCTAACAGTTAAGCATTTATTGTAGCATACTACTATTTTAATCTCTGTGTAGCCAGGTTTTTTCCTAAAACTGCTAGGTGGCATAGATTTGTTTTTTGATTAAATTTTTGTTCTCTGAGTCTTTAGTAAGTAAATGAGTCACAGTATCCCCGTCTCTTAGATATGTTAATTGGTGATACCCTGAGGATGTTAAAAACAAAACAATAATAAGAAAAACGAGATCAGAATTTGTTTAAAACATGGATAATCTTAATGAGGATGTCTTCTGAATTACCAGAATAAAGTAGTATTTATAGTTTTCTGCTAAATTAAAAAACTCAAGATTTCTTTGGTAAGTTGTACCCAATAACCAGTTTGTCATTCAGCACATCACAGAGCACCAGTGAGCTACATATTACATAGAATACAGACTTTTAAAGTATATTCTATTCATTATAAACATACTCAAAGTAGGAATAGAAGGGTACTTCTTCACTCTAATAAAGCACACTTATGGAAAAACCGTGAGCTACTATTATGGTTGATGGTGAAGGACTGGATGCTTTCCTCCTAATATTAGGAGCGATGTAAGGATGTCCACTACTGCCACTTCTGTTTAGTATTGTATTGGAGGTTCTAGCCAGGGCCATTAGGCAAGAAAAGAAATAAAAGGAATCAGATTGGTAAGGAGCAAGTAAAGCTATCTCTAGTTTTAGGTGTATGTAGAAAAATCCTAAGAAATCCACTAAAAAAAACTAGTAGGGCTGATAAATGAGCTCAGCAAGATTGAATTCATTTTATACAGGATCAATGTGTAAAAGTCAATTGTATTTCTATATAGTAGAAACGAGCAAACTGAAAATGAAACTAAGGAAACAGTTTTACTTACAATAGCATCAAAAGGAATAAAATATGCTCTGGAACTTATAAAACATTGTTGAAACAAAATAAAGGAGACCTATATAAATGGAAAGATATCCTATGTTCATAAATTGGAACACTTAATATTGTTTACATGACAATGTTCCCCTAATTGATCTGCAGATTCAATGCTTTATCAAAATTCCAGTTGCCTCTTTGTGGAAGTTGATAAAGTGATCCTAAAATTCATATGGAAATACAAAGGATCCTGTATTAGTTACCTAGAGCTGCCATAACAAAGTGTCAAAACTTGGTGGATTAAAACTGAAATTTGTTTCACAGTTCCATAAACTAGAATTCAAAAATCAAGGAGTTGGCAGGACCATGCTCTTAGGTTACTGTTTTAGGGAATAGTCCTCCCTTGCTTATTCTGGCTTCTGATGTTTTTCAGCAATCATTGGCATTTCTTGGCTTGTAAATCAATCCAGTCACTTAGATGTCTTCTCCCTGTGTGTCTTCATATTGTTTTCCCTCTGTGTGTTTTTTTGTCCAAAATTCCCATTTTTATATGGACACCAGTCATGTTGGATTAGGACCCACCTGAATGACCTCATTTTAACTTGATTACCTTTGTAAAGACCCTGTTTCTAGGTAAGGTCACATTCTGAGGTACTTGGGACTAGGACTTCAACATATCCTTTTTGGGGGATACAATTCAACCCATAACAGACTATGAATAGTCGGCAAAATCTTGGGGGGAAAAAATAAAGTTGGAAGACTCACACTTCTCAATTTAAATATTTACTATGTAGCCTATAGCAATGAAGACTGTGACACTAGAATAAGGATAAACATATAGATCCATGGAGTACAGTTGTGAATCTAAATATAAGCCCTTAACTTATGGTCAGTTGGTTTCGACAAGGATACCAAGATTATTAAGTGGTGAAAGAGTGTTTTTTTTCCAAAAATGGTCTGGGATAGCTGGATATCCACATTCAAAAGAGTGAAGTTAAATATTCCATCTACAAAGTTAAAATACATCATCTACAAAAATTATGTCAAAATGGATTAAAGACCTAAATGTAAAAGCTAGAATTATAAAACTCCTTGGAGAAAACATAGGAGTAAATCTTCCTGACCATGAATGAGGCAGTGTCTTCTTAGATATGATACCAAGTGTGCACAAGCAACAAAATGAAAAATAGGTAAATTGGATGTTATCAGAAATAAAAACATGCTTTAAAAGATCATTAAGAAAGAAAAGCTAGACGTGGTGGCACATGCCTGTTGTCCCACCTACTTGGGAGGCTGAGGCAGGACAATCCCTTGAACCCAGGAGTTTGAGGCTGCAGTGAGCAGTGATCATGTCACTGCATTTCAGTGTGGGTGACATAGTGAATCCCATTCTCTTTAAAAAAAGAAAAAAAGAGAAAAGGAACCACAGAAAGGGAGAAAATATTTGCGAATCATATGTCTGATAATGGACTTTATCTATAATACAAAAAGAACTCTTCGATTCAATAATAGATAACTCAATTAAAATTGGCACAGGCTCTGTATAAACATTTTCACAAAGAAGATATACAAATAGTCAATAAGTACATGGAAAGATGTTTCAACATCATTAGCCATCAGGGAAATTTAAATCAAAACCATGAGATACCACTTCATATTCACTGCAATGGCTAGAATAAAAAAGTCAGATTATAACAGAAGTCTGTGAGGATGTGGAGAAATTGGAAGCCTCATAGCCTCTGGATGGGAGTGTAAAATGGTGCAGCCACTTTGTAAAATAATCTGATAGTTCTTCAAACAGTTACACACAGTTACACACAGTTACCATATAATCCAACAGTTCTACTCCTTGATATATACCCATTATGTCCATGTACACAAATGTTCATAGCATTACTTTTAATGGCTAAAAGTAAAAACAACCCAAATGTCTATCACCTGTTGAATGGAGAAACCAAATGTGGTATTTCCACAAATGAAATATTATTCAGCAATGAAAAGAAATGAACCAAAGCATACTTATAACATGAATGAACCTGGGAAACATCCTGAGTGAAAGAAGCCAGTCACAAAAGATGACATGATATATTATTCCATTTATATGAAGTGTCCAAAATAGGCAAATCTGTAGAGACAGAAAGTAGGTTAGGGTTTGCTTATGACTGGGATGGAAGGATTGTGAGAATGACAGCTAAGTGGTACAGAGTTTCTTTTTGGTGTAATGAAATTGATGGGGGTGATGGTTGCACAAGTCTGTGAATATGCTAAAAGTCATTGAAATGTACACTTTAAGTGGGTGAATTATAAGTGCATTGATTATAAGTACTTGAAAGGATAAAGGACCCTACATTCTAGGGAAACATTCATATTTGAATATTTAAAATACATATGCTGCCAAGTGGATGGTATAGATGAGTGCCATTCAGAAATGTATATTACAAGCCACATATATAATTAAAATTTTCTAATAGCCACTTTTCAAAAAATTAAAAGAAATGCATGAAATTAATTTTAATAATTGTATTTAATCCATTATATAAAAATATATTTTATCATATAAAATCCATATAAAATTATTATTGAAATATTTTACACTTTTTTCTTACTAAGCCTTGAAAATATATTATGCATTACAACACATCTCAATTCAGACTGGCCACTTTCAAGGGTTCAGTAGCCTCATGTAGTGACTATTTTATTGGGCAGCACAAGTAGAGATATTCACTGTGAATCCAGAGGGAGGAATAATCGTTGTAGTCTAGAATGGTTAGGAAAAGTCACAGTACTTGAATTGTTTTGCTCCTTTATTTACTGATAGTCATTTGTCCAACAAATATTTGAACTCTTAACTGTATACAAAAAACTGGAGTGCAAAATGCAGATATGTCTAATGTCCTCTTGATGCATTAAATAGCTAATTACACACTTACTAGGATAGGCTGCTAAAGAAGTAGTGGGAAGAGGGTGTAGGCTTAATGTTAAATATTCCCTGTGAAACAAAGGATGATGGTAACAACTGCATTGTGGGATTGGTGGGCATAAGTAAAATAGGATATATCACATGCCCAACACTGTGCTTGTTGTTAAGTGTTTTCTCCTTCTCTCCTACTTCACCCTCTGTCCCTGTTACCTTCTTTTCTTCTCAGCTTTTGACTACTTTCACTGCTTCCTGGACCCAGAACTCAAGTTTGTACTATTAGTACTAAGGCCATTTAACCAGTGTTAAAGGGGTTTTTGTGGGCTGATTTAAGAATGTAATTCTTGCTTTTTCTAGAAAGTTTTATCCATATTTCATTCCACACAACTATTATATTGGTGAAAATTTAGAGCACTGTCTGCTACATTAGTTACTGTCTGTCTCTTGCTTATTCAGGTGAGAAAGTATTTCAGAAATATTTCAAGAAGTATTGAAATAAAAATTATTTTATAACTTTTTTGATATTCCAGACCTGTCATTATATCACTGAGCACTTTGGTCCTTCTAAATTTTACGTTGTAAGATATCTTGGAATTTTAACATATTCTTTTACAATAAGGATTGTTAAATCTAGTTACATTATGTTTGAGGAAGTAACAGATGAGTTTGTTAGGGGAAATTATAGTGTGTTCAACACTGGGTGGATCTTGGTTTTCCATTTGTTAGCTGTATGGATAGGGTAAGTACATTTATTAACTGATTTTTGATTTGTTCAGAAGATACAGTTTGAATGTCTAATATGGTCAGGACATTATTTGTGTGTTTACTTATTTGCAAATTGTGATAAGTGCTTTGAAGGAAAAGAACTGCTTACTGTGAGTTTAATAGCAGGGGAAAACTACTTTAGACTGGATTGTTCTAGAAAAGGCATCTCTGAAGTAGTGATGTTTAAGCTGAGACCTAAACGATAAAAAGGAGTGGGTTAGGGGTGGGGGTGGAAAAAGAACAGTCTAGGCAAAGGTTACATTATGTGAAAAAGTCCTGAGGTGGCAAAGATCTTTCTTTCTGTATCTAATAAATTGAAAGAAGCCTAATGCAACTGAAGGTGGTAAACAAGGGAAGAGAATGGCATGAGATGAGGATGAAACCAGATCTTGCCAGGGTATCGTAGAATATGCTGAAGCCTTTAAAAAGTTTTAATCAGGGGAATGAGACAGACAAGCGTTACTGTAACGTGAGAAGTTGAATGTAGGTGTCTCTAAAGGTGGAAAGAGTGGTTTGGGCTACAGAAATAAATTTGAGAAACAACAGCTTTCAGATGATAACAATTAACATGAATACCATGTATTTAAAGTTTTGGGAATGCATAAAATAATCAGGAGAGTGTGTAGAAACAGAATAGAGTAGAAAAAGGGGGTCTAGCACCAAACCCAGAAGAACTCCAACATTCGGAGGTTGGTAGAGGAACCAGCATAGGAGGACCTCAGGTGAGTGGGGTTTTTTGCATGGCCAAGGGAGTATAATGATTCTGAAAAGGCAATAAGGAGCAAGGAGGGACATATTTTGAGATGTGTAGAGGGATTGAATAATAGCAGCTTCTGTGGATTTATGAAAGTAGCATTTTTAGGGGAGTTATGTTTTCCTTAGGGTTAGAAGGTAGAGTTTGCTGTTCATCCAAGGGATAGGGTTGAGAAGTTGACTCAGATGAGAGGGATATGTAGAATGTTGGGGGTTGAGAGTTAATAGCACATGGGAGAGGTTATTAGCATTTCTGGTGGAGACTTAGGTAAACAGAATTATGAAGTGTGATAGATTTAGTAATTATAGTTTTTTGTAGGCTAGTGGGCTCTATTATATATGGCCTTAGTGACATGGTCTGGAAGGTTTCAAATAGTTTGCTGGATGAGGCATAAGTTTTTGGTGAGATTAGGTCTGCTTCAGCAGGTTCTAGTTGTGGTATGATAAGGCTCCAGGTTGACCTCTTCACTTATTTCATCTGTTAAATAGTAATAACAGTTTATTGATTGTTTTATGATTTAAATGAACAGTCATATAGTGATTCATAAAATTTAAGTCTGAATATAGATACAACCTTAGGAAATCTTTTAAGTATAATTCTAATAAGTCGTGCTTATTTTGTCATTTTTTCTGCACTGAATATAAGAATGCTTAATTGAAGAATAAACGTTGACTATGAATGAGGCATTCAATCCATCTCTTCATAATGTCGATTATACTCTGTTTTACAACTAAGGATCAATCATTCAAGAAGTACTTGCTGATTTTTTTTTTTTTAATTACAAAGCTACTTTTAATACTTTGGGGTGAGCCCCACAGGAATAAAAAACACTGGGAAGGGGTAACCATCTCACCCCCAGGAGTGGTCCAAGGGGAGAGAGGCTACCTGAGGGGAAGGAAGCACAAAAGGGACCTGCTGCAGACTCAGGGAAAAGGGAATGCTGGGACCTGTGAGCACTACAGGAGGAAACGCGAGCGTGGTGGCACTGGCTCCAGGCACCCAGGCAAGAGGGTTGGACTCGAAGCCACAAAGCTACTTGGGGACCTCCTCCTTTTTGTTTGCCTTTTTCTGCTTCTGCTTCATGGTCTCCGAATGCCTCTGCTTGCCGGCAGCAGCAGAAAGCCCGTCATCTCGGCGTTTTCCCTTAACTGAGTCGCTCTGCTTTTTCATATTCTGGCAGGCGAGTTCACGCTGGTTACTGCAGGTCATGGCGAAGGCAGCGGCTCCGGCCTGCCTCCGTTGTATTCTCTCGTTCTGTCCCTGAGTTTTAGTTTAAACAGTTTCATAAGCGTACTTGGATTTCTTAGAATCCAGTGAAGAAATAGATTATAACAATAATGCTTCTATGAAAGAATATCTTTTTATAACTTTAAGCAAATTTATTTTTAAAAAGTTTTATATGCTCAGCGTGTAGAGGATTTGGAAATTATAAAGAGATACAAAAAAGAAAATAAAATTTTGCATGTATTCTTACTATCCAGAGAAAACTGTTTGCTTTTTGATATATTTGTATAACATTTATTTTTAAAATTGGGATCAAACAATATATATCAGTTTGCAGCCTACCTTTTCATGTAGTCTTGTATTGTGAATATTTTCTTATAACATTAAATCTTCTGTGAAAATGTAATTTTAATGGCTGCTTAGTATTTTGTTCAGTGTGAGCATATCGTAGTTTACCTAATGATTCTCTTACTATTGGGCATCTAGATTAGCTCTAATTTATTAATATTATAAACAGTGCTTTGATGGATATCTATGTAAATCGATTATTTTCTCTCAATTTCTGATTACTTTCTTTTGCCATATTCCTAAAAAGGGAAATACTAAGTCAAAGAGTAGGGCTTTGTTGTTATTGCTGCTGCTGTTTTTAAGGAAAATTATATGTTATTAATCAAGCAGAATCATATTTAAAAATCAACATAAATGTATATATTTGTGGGTATGACATTGTTTATTCGTCTGTTACAACAATGGTTTATTTATTTATGGATTTGTGGATCCCCTTGCAATAACAAATCCTTATAGGATCTCTTTGGCTTATATGTTGAGAACCACTGCTAGAGATTATAAATACCTTCAGTTCTCTCCTGCACTTTCCCTTTCACTGCTCTTGCTGTGGTAGATACCTTCTCATTGCCCCTAACAAATATTCCATCTCCTTTATTCAGTGATTGTTTTATTCTAACATCCCCTGCTTGCTATTTGGGAACAATTTGAAGCCTTTTTAAAAATCATATTGGAGGATGCCTAGTTTTATTGTATCTCTTGTTAACCATGAGTGTTTACTTTTTATATCTTAATATTTGTGAATTTGCTAGATGAAGTATGATAAGTATATTTAGGGGGAGGAGGAATGACTGAAATAATAATATGGATTTCTTTCCCAACCCATAACTTAATAAAAGCTGGGAGGTAAAAAGTATACTATAAGACCCAGTGTTTAAAATTTATCCTCTTTGTCTGGCTGCCATGGACTCATGTACTTTCAGAACTGAGTGGGATCTAAAGTTCATATTTATTCAGCTCTGTCTGTTTACAGATAGGGAAACTGAGGCCTAGAAAGGCAGTTCCTTGACTTTTCCAGGGTCATAAACCAAAAATAGTAAAAGTTTGGCCTGTTTTTTCATAACTAGTATGTTGATTTTTCTACAGACATCTGCCTCTCTTCCCCATTGTCACCTCTCCCCACTTTTTAGGTAACTAATTTTTTTCTGTGTGGATGCTTGTGAATTATTTTTTATCCTTGAATTTAACCAGGATACTTTGACAATTCTGAGTCCGTCCTTTTTGGTATACACTGTACCTTTCTGTCCTGCAGATATAGTTTCTCAATTTCAAGGAAATTTGTGTCTTTGAATACTTTTTCTATTTATGTGTGGCATCTACTTTTGGAACAATAATTATCCTTATGTTGAATTATCTTTGTTCTCCACATCTATCATCTTCTTCAGAATTACTTTAATCTCATCATTTACTCTGTATTCATTGTGATTTTCTTTCCTCCCTGCCATTAATTTTTCACTATGTCTCTCATATTCTTTACTGTTTCCAGTTTGTTTATTAGATTTATCATGTCTTGCTGAGCTAAGAAATAAATTGAGAATTGTGGTAGGCTGAAAAATGGCCCTCCAAAAGATATCTATCTTAGCTTAGGCTGCTATAACAAAATACCATAGAGTGGGTGAAGCGACTCACAGTTCTGGAGGCTTAGAAGTCCAAGATCAAGGTGCCAGCAGATTCAGTTTCTTGGTTAGGGCCCTCTTCTGGCTTATAGATGGCTACCTTCTCACTGTATACTCATATGGTAGAGAGCGGAAGCTCTGGTGTCTTTCCCTTTTATAAGGGCACTACACCTGTCATGAGAGCTTTACCCTCATGACCGCATCTAAACTTAATTACTGGCCAAGGGCCGCACCTCCTAATTACATCACATCGGGACTGAGGGATTCACCCCATGAGTTTTGGGGGGTACACGAGCATTTAGTCCATAATAGTATTTATGTCACATCCCTGCAACCTATGAATATTACCTTATTTGGGAAAAGGTTCTTCTAGATTGCAATTAATTTAAGGATTTTGAAGTGACGTCATCCTAGATTATCTGAGTGGGACCTAAATCCAATGACAGGTGTCCTTATAAGAGATATTTAGAAGAGAACAGACACACAGGAGGAGAGATTTGATCCATAGAGGCAGAGATTGGAATAAGGCCACAAGGATACCAGTCAAGTTAATGCTTCCAGCTACTAGAAGCTAGAATCAGCAAGGAATGAATTTTCTCCTAAAGCCTCTAGGAAGTGCATCCCTACTGACATCTTAATTTTGGACTTCTGGTCTTCCAGGACTCTGAGAGTTGTTTTTTTTTTTGTCGTTTTACACTACCCAGTTTGTGGCAATTTGTTACTGCAGTCCTAGCAAACTAATACAAAAATTAAAAAAATTTCTCTTATCTGTCTGTTTTATCACTTTTTATTTGTACTTTTTTATTACATGTTAAGTTCTTCTATAACACTAACTCTTAGAAGGGATTTTTTTCCTGGTCCTTAAATTTTCTTGTAGTTCTTGGTTTGGCTTTTGCATGTTTTTCCTGCAGTGTGTTTGTGTCAGTTTTTTCTTATAATTAAATTGAGCAACTGTTTCCTGATCTTTTGTTTTGATATAGTGTCCATCTGTGAATTCTTCCTGACTCATTTTCACCTTATTTTGGATCTTTTTTTCTTCTATGAATGTGGCTGTTGTTTTTAATCCATTTTTCAGTAGCCTGAAGGGTGTGGTAGTGTGGTAAAGAGAGTGCTCAGTCCCTTAGTTGAGTGTAGTCCTTTCTGAAGATTTGTTTTGCCAGCAAGCCAGGAGTACTTTGCCCTTGTGGGCTTTTGTTTCTTCCCTCTGCTTTAGTGCACTAACCTGGAAGGTGGTGCCCTTAGAGATGATATATAGGGGACTTGTTTGGATAAAAAACATTAAGTGTAGGAGACTTTTCCTGGATCCTCCCTCCCCTACCTTGTGACCTACCTCCATAGCTGCCTGTGGCATTTTCATGGTCCAGCTTCTTACTGTATTGAAGAATATCATAGATAATTCTCGGGGAAAAAACCAATTATTTTTATTCTTTGTTACTGGAGTAGAAAGAGTAGTGATACTGATTGATTTTATTTTCTCAACCTCAGTAAAATTTTAAATTTAAACAATATGAGTGATTTGTTTTCATTGATGATCATTGCTCTCTAAACAGCATGGCAAGACGTCTAATTTTACAAGTAATCTGCTTAATTAGAAGCCATTCACTTCTCATGGACTTCAGTTTTATTTAAAATATCTGGTGGTTAAAGTAGTCAAATTATTTATCTGATTTTGCTGTAAAGCCAGTGCTACAGAGGTGTTGGATCTATTTAAATAATTATCTTTGAGTTGCAATGAATGTGTACTGAGGTCATCAAGAAAAGAGTAGTCATTTAATTAAACTAAGTGGTACTAACATGGCCTGCAAAGCTACATAATACAGCTCCTGGCCTTCCCTCTAACCCCTTCTCTCTCTTCTTTTTTTCTCACTCTGCCTTAATTTTGGGAGGGGAATGCATTTTTATTTTATTATATTTTTAACAGCTTTATTGAAATATAATGTACATATATAAAGTTCACTCATTTAAAATGTAAAATTCAGTGATATTTCCAGGGTTGTGCAACCACCTACCATAATCTAATTTTAGAACATTTTCATCATCCTCAAAAGAAACTTCTCACCTGTTAGCAGTCACTCCCCATTCCTGCCCTAGGCAGATAGATTAGTGAATTTACCTTCTGTTTTTATAGATTTACTTATTCTGAACATTTCATATAAATAATATCATACAGTATGCAGTCTTTTGTGACTGACTGTTCTTCTCTTATTCCCATTGTTTGCTAAACCCCTTTAAGATATTTCTTTTTCCATGCCTTCAGCCTTTAATATAATCCCTTTCTACCCCATTTTCTCCCTCTCACCCCACCCTCTCACACTTTTTCAAATTTCAGCTGAGATATCACTTTCTCCATATTGGCAATAAGGCTCTTTCTCTTTCCTGTCATTCAAATGTTCACTGGAGTAGCACTTCTAATTTCCTTTAAGAACTTTCCCTTTGTAGTCACAGCCTGGCTAACTGGCACAAGAGGCCTAACTTTTGGCCTTTCTGGGCTTTCGACATGCCTTCCACACTAAGTCATTTCAACCTTTTGATTTTAAGTGAAAGACCTGTGTGTGACTCTTCCTTTTACTTGAACACTTAGAGGTCATTATAGGGTTATTAGCTGTCCTAATTTCACTATTCTTGTGTCTCAGCAAATAGGGAAGTCTGAGGAGAGGGAAAGAGAGGGGAGAATGGCCAGTCATTTAAGCAGTCAGAACACAACACAATATTAATCGATTAAATCGGTCCTCTTAATGGTGTGGTTCATAGGACTCTAAAACAATGACAATAGTAACATCAAAGATCATGATCACAGATCACCATAACAGATGTAATATTTGAAACTTTTCATTATTTTAAGAATTATCAAAATGTGACACAGATAAGAGGTAAGCACATGCTTTCAGAAAAATGGCTCCTATAGACTTGCCCAACATAGGGTTGCCATAAACTTTCAATTTGTACAAAATGCAATATCTGTTCTGTGAAAACGTGATATGCCTATGTATTTTTCTTAGGCATGTTCCTTTTTATATTAATTATAAAAGTAGCATCATTACTCATATAGCTGTAAACTAAAAATTAATATTTGAAAATGTATGGTGTTCTTTACAGAAATGGAATTGATGATAGACTCTTAATTATTACCTGGCTATTTTGTTTTCCATAGTTAATTTAAAGAGAATCTTGTAAAGTTGATAGGAGGTACTCCATCTCCATTATAATTTAGCAAGTTAAGTTGTAATATTTGGGGTATATATCCTACCCCCCCCCATTATATAGAAAAGCTTTTGCTAATAGATTGTGTTCATAAATTGTTTTGGAGCTTAGAATATATTTTTCCATAGGAAGTTTTGTGAATATGTAAAATGTAAGGTAAAGTTTCCCAGGCTATGCCATAACTAAGCTATCGTTAGCTCAAATATGTACACATTTCAGTGGCAAATAATAGAAAATAATAATGTTGCTGCTGTACTGGTATTTAAACTAAATTAAAGCACCCTTAACAATTAGTTTTGAAAAATTCTCCTGAATGCTGGTACTTAATTGTTACAGAGATTTAATCAGAGGTAGATCAAGAGTAGAGAGACTTGTGGGAGGCTGGCCAGCCTTTCTGTGTACTTTCAGGTGCTTTATAGTTTGATGGCATTACTTTCTCTTGATACTGGTACAGAGCAGAAATGCTGTCCTTTTGTTTACCAGCTATGTTTAAGGTTGTATTTTAGCTCTTGAGTGGAATGAAGACAGAGGGGAGAGAAACAATAGTTTCCTCAGGTAACTAACACTTGAAAGAACAATGGAAGGTAGAATAATCTAGGATGCGAGTTTGATGTGAGTTTGAATAATTGACATAAACATAATGCAAGTTTAAGGGAGTAGGGAGAGAGCATAATATGTGAATGATTCCTAATGGAGCAGAGAGGAGATGATGACAAGAAAATGTTGGGTTAGCAGTCCTTGTGCTGGTTAGTAACTAAATGGTTCTAGGTATCTTTGGCAGCTATTTAGAAGTGGGAATGGGGAGCAATGTAATACTTTGGTATTTTTATAAGAACTATTTTAAAGTTTTTTCATGATGTGGGATGACTGCCAAAAATATTTAAATGGATTGATACATATTTGGGATATTTTTCTTTAATAAATTTAATTATTATTAAGCAAATATATTCTTTGAATTTATGAAAAGTAAAAGTAAAATATTGTACTTTAGCTAAATCAGAAGCAGATTCCTAAAACTATTGTGCAGTGTAGAGGAATTTAGCCTTTATATTTCTTTTTTTTAATTGATTAGAAAAATCATGTTCCCTTTTTCAGTTACCAATATTTTTTTTCTTTTTTTTTTTTTGAGACAGAGTCATACTCTGTTGCCCGGGCTAGAGTGGTGTGGCATCACCCTAGCTCACAGCAACCTCAAACTCCTGGGCTCAAGGGATCCTTCTGCCTCAGCCTCCCGGGTAGCTGGGACTACAGGCATGCGCCACCATGCCCGGCTCATTTTTTCTATATATTTTTAGTTGACCAATTAATTTCTTTCTATTTTTAGTAGAGACGGAGTCTCGATCTTGTTCAGGCTGGTTTCGACCTTGAGCAATCCCCCCGCCTTGGCCTTCTAGAGTGCTAGGATTACAAGCCTGGCCCACCAATATGTTTTATATTTAGAATAAATCACTCCAAGAAAAAGAAAGCAGGAAATGTTCCTTCTATTTCTGCAGAAGTAGCAGCTGTTTTTAAGCAGTGGATTATTACTTTGTATTCTGATAAATCTGTTCAAGTGCTTAAATGTTTGTTATCAGTTCACTGATTTGCTTTTCCTCGGGGAATTCTGGCTCTCGTTTTACTTACTTTAGATGATTTGACTTTCACGTAGCCTCATATTTCAGGTATAATGAAGCAGTTTTATATTAAAGGTGTTTTTGCAGTTTACATTAAAAGATATGAAAGTTCTTACTAAAAATGTGTAGTTATATTGGACTGAGTTATTTTTACGGATTTATTTTGAAATATAAATGGTTTGATTTACTTCTGTTTTTATAGGCATTGGAAAGTATACTGAACACAGGGAATTATATGACTTGGGTTTTAGTTCTTAAAATTACTGTATATTTATCCTTTGGTATACTCTGGGGAGTGGTTCCAGCACCCCTGCAATCTACACATAGTCAAATCTCATAGTTGGCCCTGTGGAACACACATTTTTATGAAAAGTTGGCCCTCCATATATGCAGGTTTCACATCCCACAAAAACTGTATTTTTCATCTGCCCATTTGATTGAAAAAAACCATGTATAAGTGGACTAGTGCAGTTCCAACTTGTGTTGTTCAAGGGTCAACTACATAACTTTGAGCAGTTTTGCTTATTTTTGAGATTTAGGTTCTTCCCTGATTTAGTATTGCATCTACCTCCTTCACAGGACTGTTGGCTTGGATAAAATGTGGTTAATGAATCTAAACATAGTTTGTAAACTGTAAAGTGCTCCACAAATTTGTTATTTGTTATGATAATGGGTGGTGATGATGTGTGGTGATCAGGATGGGTCCTGGGAAAGATTGTCAAATATGCAAATTTTGTCTTCACATTCTCTTCTCAGTCTACTGAATGACTTAACCCTTTTGAAAGGGTGATTATGCCCTCTGATGTTATTCCTAAAGAGGAATTAGAGGTACTTCTTTTGGTGACTTTTAGACCTTAGGTAGTTTCCAAAGTATTAATATAAAGGAAGCCTGTAGAAATTTGTTCACGTGCAAATGAACAAATATTTTACAGCTTTGTACTTGCCTACACATGTTACCCTCATGTGTATCATATGTGTGATAAACATGATTGTTACCCTCGTGGATTAGATATTAGTTGTTAAACTTTAGTAAAGCCATAAATGCCTACCTAAGCTATAGTTAGAGTACTGCAACCTAGCGTAAACAGTAGTGTTCTGGGAGAAAAATTCTACCAGTCTCCTCCCCTCCCTTACCATTTAAAATTTAAGAATAATTTCTAGTTTAATAACCTTCCTTATGTAAAAATGTGTGTAAAGTTGTATGCTGTTTTATGGGGAAAGCAGTTTGGATTAAGGGGTGTGGTGTCTGCATATTTCAGGGAGGGCAGAATGGGATGAGCTGTTACATTGGGGGCATTTGGGTTGTCAGCAGGCAATGTTGAGGATGAAATGGATGTGTGGTTGGCCTAAAGCACACCTAATCCATTAAAAAATATGTAGCATGTTGATTCTGCTATTATGCTCACTAAGGACTAGAATAAAATATACCAGCTTTATGAGGTCTATTTTCTGGCTTTCTTTTGGATTCGAGGCTGTTCAAGGTTGATGTTTCTAGAATGTGACCACTGACTGGATCAGTGAATCGTTGTATTTTTTAAGTAATTATTTGCTTCTTTAGTGTAAGTATTTACTATCCATGTATAGTGTACTATTTTGTTGATAATCTGGCAACCTTCCTTCCTTAAGAAAAGTTTAAATGTACTATCTACCCTTCCTTGTGTTCCAAATCGGACAGTTCGCAAATCAAACAGATAAGCATGTTTAAGATGTAAAGATTCTAATGTAAATTCCTAAAAGCTGAAGCTTGTTATACACATGCTCCAATCCTTTTAGGCTTTCATGGAAAATAGCCCTGTTTCTAAAATACGTTTTGAAATTATATCAAGTGAGGGCATAAGACCAAGTGAGATATTTATTCATTTCAGGTTTGGTTTGATTTTATTCCAGTTTACTGAAGTTAGAAAAAAGGAAAATATGCTTGATTCCAGTTCATGGTTTATAAGTAAAATAATATTTAAGTTCAGACTGTTGAAAATTAGCATAATTCATTCCGATTTTTGGTTTATTATTTGGTTCAAAGTAAAGTTTGGTTTTGAGAGAAGATAACTAATTGAGTCAATTAAAATTAGTTCAAAAGAAGTCTAAATATTTTAAAGAATTTGTGGAGCTAACTTGCATTGGAACCTTTTGACATTTTGAGTTTTGCTGAACACAGAAAGTTGATTTTAGGACCTGAATACCTGTTATCTTTATTACATGGTCCTTAGCAAAGTAATGTAGGAGGATCACAGATTTTAGAGTAAATGCTGAATCCTATTGGTATGTGTTATTGAAGGGGTTATCTTGGGCAAATTATCAAATCTTCTCAAACACCTTAAGTTCTCCCATTTGTTAAATGAATATTCTGAGTACAGCACAAGGTTCTTGTAGGAATTAAGTGGTATATTGTGTTTTTTTTCCTCAAAGTTTAGTAACTAGAACTATATTAAGAATCATTTGGGTGTGCTTATTAAAAATACAAATACAGACGTTTTCTGAGCCCCATTTCGGACCTACTGACCTTCTTGGGCTAAAATTCTAGAATCTTTATTTTTAGTTAACTCTCCCAGGTGGTTCTTATGCCCACTGTGCATAGTGCTTGCAAACTCACTTGTAAAATGATTCTCAAGAAATATGCTTAGATACACTGATATAAAATGAACTTCGGACCTCAGGTATGTCTCCTGCCAAATTTTTACCCATTGCTGCATATCGATGCCTCAAAGAAACCAGAATTGTTTGGGAAAGGGTGATGAATCAGAATAATTCTCCTATCCATAAATAAATAGACTTGTGGCAAGTTGGGTCATTTGTTTTGGCTGCTTGTTGTCACCATATTTTCTGTAAGCCCTCCATTCTGTTTTACTACTTGTAAAGGCCTTTCTATATACTTTGTCTCTAGGGATTTGTATCTGACCAGTGGCAAGCATAGGAAGAAATCAAAAGCACTACTTATGTTTAGCATGAAGTAGTTAGTTCCCAAATCCTTAACAATTCTTCTGTTTGAATGATTCTTTTTTTTTTTTTTTTTTTTTTTGAGACAGAGTCTCACTTTGTGGCCCAGGCTAGAGTGAGTGCCGTGGCGTCAGCCTAGCTCACAGCAACCTCAAACTCCTGGGCTCAAGCGATCCTACTGCCTCAGCCTCCCGAGTAGCTGG
>CAUYPO010082839.1:0-31102 GCA_963574435.1 Cheirogaleus major | reverse complement strand
TTGGAAGTCCCAAATTTGCTGCAATTTATCACAATCTTCCATCCTTACCTCTTAATTGAAAGCACTTTTGCTATAGTTTCCTAATTTCCAAACCCAGAGGACACTCTTCAGTTCTTGTCTTATTAACTTCCCTGTTGCATTTGACGCTTCAGATAGCATATCCCTTGAATCTATCTATTCTTTTGGCCTGTGTGTTGTTTTCCCACTGCCCCCTGTACTTCTCGGAGCAATCCTCGTGGGATTCATTTGGGGTCCCTTTCTTCATTTGCCATTGGAATACTGGTGCTCTTCAGGGTTTCAACCTTAGCTCTCTGCATTTCTCACTGTACACACTCGTCCTGGTTGATCTCATCCACAATCATCATTATAGTTACTAACCAAATGCTGATGTGAATTAAATCTCTATATCCAGCCCAGACCTCTCCCCTACATTTCAACTCTAAAACAAACTCTGCTGAAAGGCCTAGAGTCATCTCAAATTCAACATATCATCCTCTTTTCCTAATCTTGTTGCTGTTCTTGGATTTTCTACTTAAATTGATGGCACCAGCATTATCTGATCTTCCAAGCTAGAAACCTGGGAGTCATCCTTGAATCTTTTCTTATCACTCTCCTTATTCTAGTTATGTTTTTAGATTGCCCAGGAATAGAGACATTGTCAATTTACTTCAAGTAATGGGAGCTTATTTGGGTAGAAAGGAAGGCAGGAGTCTAATGGCAATGTCTCAGGCCTCATAAGAAGTGCAGCTGGACCCAAGGCAACTCCAGAAACCTCAGGACCTGCAGTTTGTGGAACATCCTGGCCATTAACGTGACTCTAACATCTCTGTGATATTCATCTCTGACATTTGACTTTCCTATTCTTTTCCTCCTTCCTGTATCTTTTCTCTACATCATAGATTACCCTCATAGCTTTGGCTTACTTGTGATGTCTCATGAGTCCAATCTTACTTCTTTCTTTATATGGCCTCAACTTGATCTCGTGGGGACCTCTGTCCCTCTTGTTCACAGCCTGCTTTCTCTGTTCTCAGTGGTTTGGTTTCCTGGGATCTGGGCCACGTTGCAGGGGACTTGTCAACCTCTTGAAAAGCTTCCATTATGTCAGGCACCCATTCCACTCCAAGCACTTGTAACAGGAGGAGCAGGTTAATGTGATATGAAATGGGACCACTTCAGTTTGTCCCCTCAATGGTATGGACTGGACATTAATCTTTCCAAGGGGAAGCCAGCAGAGCAGACACTGTGGTTGACATGGCTAGTATGTTCCTTATTCAATACATCATCAAGTCTTTGCCAAATTTATCTTCTAAACAGTTCTCAAACCTGTATCCTTCTTTCCATTCTTAATCTCAATGTTTTGGTTCAAGTCTTTGTCTTCCTTCATCTGCCCTGATGCAACAGCTTGAGGCTGTCCCTAGATCTAGTCTCATTCCTTCAACTGTGTCTTCTGCATAAGCAACAGAGTGATGGGACCAAAACACAGTTCTTGTCATTTCTCTACTAAAATCCTTTCAATGTCTTCCTCTCTCGTTATTCCTGGGAATGATTCCAAGTTTCTCTAACTCGATGGTCCCTCTTTGTGATCTTCTTTTAGCAACTTCTCTTTTATCTATTTCCCATCCCCTGTCTTCCTCCCCCCTCCTCCTCTTTCTCCTCATCCTTTTCCCCTAATTAATCATTTTTTAAATGTTAAGCATATTTAAAATATCTCTTTATTTATAGAATAAAATTTGTTACTTGTGCTTAACTAAAATATCAGATGAATTCAGTTTTCATTTGCCCCTTAAAAGGAATCCAGAAAAGCTAACCACATTAAGTTGTTTTTCATTTCCACATGATTAATTTTTCTTCCCTGAGGGTCAGTGCTTCATCAACTGTGTTTTGGATGATTGCAAAAGCCTCCTCATTGTCTGCCAGAACTCGGTCTCATCCCAATCCAATCCATCTTCTACATTTATTTTTCTAAAACATGCATCTGATCATGCCTCTCTCCTATTTAACAATGCAGTCCTGTTCTCTGTGGCTTCCTCCCTCTCACGTCAAATGCCCTCCTCTGTTCTTCCCCCTGTAGTCTCCCTGTAAGGGGTCCTGTTCACACCTCCCTCAAGGGGCAACGGGCTTTAGTCTGTAGGATGATATTACTGCTCTGCTGATTCTCCTGGGGAACACCACACTCATTTAGGTTTGGGGGCCAACCTCTATCTGTCATTTGATGCAATCTAGCTACATGAAAGGTGAAAAATTCAGTTGTTTAACATACTGTTTTTCTTACCCACCACCAGGCTATTGATTAAGCTGCCAGAATGCTGCGCCCAAGCTCCTGGCCACTTTGGCACATGGCCTCTGGGGCGGGATTGTCTTGCTATCATTTTTACCTAGTCTCCTCCCCTTTGCTCCTCTATTCTGAGGAACCTAGCCCTGGTGGATAAATGCTCCTGGGCATTTATTGCAGAAGCAACAGATTCTTTTTTTCCAAAGTCCTTGGTCATGAGCTGTTGTTGAGGAGTTAAAAGGAAAAGTCAAAATCAAAATAATTCGTGTAAATGTATTTTTTAAGTCTGTGTTTATTTTAAATCGTTACCTAAATAGCTCATTTGAGGGTGACCCGAGGGCAGGCAGGGTGTAGCTTAAGGCACACAATTGGGATTGACGCCACCTGGAGGGAGGTGAGGGTGGTGCATGAGGGGGGTGATCTCAGTCCAAAGGCTTCTCACTAAGTCAGGCTGACGATCCCCTTCCTGGCAGGCCATTTAGATTTTTAAAAATTGAGGTATAATAAACTGCACATATTTAAAGTGTGAAATTTGATGTTTTGACGTGTGCATATCCTGTGAAACTATCACCACCAAGACAAGGAACATACCCATCATCCCCTGAAGTTTCATTGTGTCCCTTCATAATCTCTCCGATCTGCCCCTCCTTACTGCCCCACTCGCTCCTCAGACAACCAATGATCTGCTTTTTGTCACTATTGATTCGTTTGCATCCTCTCAAATTTCATATAAATGGGATACTATAGTATATAGTTTTTGGGGGAGGAGGGAATCACTCAGTGTAATTCTTTTGAGATGCATCCATGTTGTTGCATGTATCAATAATAGTCCATTCCTTTCTATTGCTGAGTCACAGTCCATGGTATGGCCGTGTCACGTTTGTTTAATCATTTACCTGCCGATGAGCATTTGGGTTGTTTGCAGTTTGGGGCCATGGCAAGTAAAGCTGCTATAAACATTCACGTACAACATTTTGCACTTTCATTTTCACTTCTCTTGCGTAAATATCTAGGCGTGAATCGCGTCTCGGCCTTTTGGGTAAGATCAAGTGTAATATCTAGGCGTGAAATGGCAAGGTCATATGGTATCTGTACGTTTAACTTTTTACATTCCCATCGGCAGTGTGTGTGTGATTTTCAGTTGCCCCACATCCCTGCAACACTTAATATGGTCAGTCTTTTTGATTTTAGCCATTCTAAGAGGTATGTATAATAGGCCATTTAGATTTTGAACTTAAAAAAATTCAGGTCTCATCCCTACTGATTCCTAACGTTGAGGGAGGGACTTGGGGTGTTGTATTTTTAGAAAGAGAGCCAGCCAATGGCCAGTCAGTTTGGGGAGCCCCCACACTATATCACACTGGCTCCCACTTCTTTGAAGGACCAAAGATGGGAGCTTGACAGAAGTGGTACAGGAAGGCAGGGAGTGGAGTCAGAAAGACCTTTTCTTCAGGATGAAATGTGTCTAATTAGCTGAGCTCGTGTTGGATCAGTCATCATCTACCTGAGCCAAGCCTGTCATCTTAAAAAAAGCCCCTAATTAGAAGAGAAAAACCTTGATTTACCTCCTCTGGATAATCTGCTCCCATGTCATTAGAGGGGGTGATGCAGTGCTGGGGGGGGGTGCAGGGTGACTGGGTGGGACCAACATCTGGGTCGGAAGAGTCAAAATAGCACAGCAAATCCATTGCAGGAGCGAGCCACCGCCAAACCCCTTCCTATTTCCCCAGGTATAAATAGAAAAGACACAATGTATAGGACGTGGCCAAGCTCAGAAACAAAATACAACCTCAGTGGCTAGGAATGGCATAGAGACACACAGAAAACGGCCACAGGGCCAGAAGCAGCTTCAGGCAGCCAGGAGTTCCTATCTTGTGGGATATGCTTTAGAGGGATATAAAGTGCTCCCACACAAGAGAGGGGACTAGAGTTCGGTTTGCAGCTTGAAGTAAGGGGCCAGGGTAGGTTTTTCCTGTCTGGTGAAGGGGCCAAAAAAGAGCTGCTGCCAAGGCCGGCTCACTGGAGTGAGAGCTAACACTTATTGAGCGCTCGCTATGTGTCATGCAGTATTTTAAACTCCTTGCCTGGATTAATGGGTTTAATTCTCACAACCCTATGAGGTAGATTTAATTATTAGCCTCATTTTAGAGATAAGACAAAGAAAGATTGCTATGTTTCTTGCCTCAAACCACATAGTTAGTAAGTCACAGAGCTAGGACTAACCCCGGGGAGTATGTCTCTGCAGTCTGGGTGCTGGCCCGACAGCCCCGTTCCCCCTAGCGAGTTGCAGGCTTGGGAAGTTGAAGGAAGCAGATACAGCCTTGTAGTCTGACTCTGGACAAAGCGATATACTAGGGCAGAGATAGAGCCTGTGATCCCAGTATCACTGCAGGACAGGAATGATTGATAGATGATAGGTTCTGTTCTGGAGACCCTGGAAGCTGGCTGGAGGACAATTAAAACATTTCAAGAGTGAGAGGGAGGGCCAGGCACCCTGGCTTGTGCCTGTAATCCTAGCATTCTGGGAGGCTGAGTTGGGAGAATCACTTGAGGTCAGGAGCTCGAGGTCAGCCTAAGCAAGAACGAGACCCTGTCTCTACAAAAAATAGAAAAATTAGCGGGGCATTGTGGCATGCACCTGTAGTCCCAGCTACTCCGGAGGCTGAGGCAGGAGGATCGCTTGAGCCCAGGAGTTTGAGGTTGCTGTGAGCTGTGATGATGCCACTGCACTCTACCCAAGGTGACAGAGGGAGATTGTGTCTCAAAAAAACAAAAAACAAACAACAACGACAACAACAACAAAACATAGAGTAGGAGGGAGTGAGAGAGTAAGAATGAGAGTGAGCAAGCAAGTGAGCAATTGAGAGAGAAAGAAAAACTTCTTCTGAAAATGAATCTGGAAACAAAAATTCTAGAACACATGAAGAAGACTGATATGGAGACACTGCCAATAACAAGAACACATGGTCAGTGAGTTCACTGTAGATGAAATGAGACTAGTACAGCAATGTGAAAATGATTTTAAAATAAATCTATGTATGATCTTCAAAGAAATAATGGTACACCGATCATTAGAAAGTATCAGAATATTTGAAATAAAAGGCAGAAAGGAAATAAAACAACTCTAAAAAAGGATTAAGTAGAAATCCCATGAATAAAATAATATTTTATTTTTATTAAAATAAAAACATAGTGACAAGAGAAATTCTGGCCTGAATAAGTTGAAGAGAGAATTAGTGAATTAAAAGATAATACTAAGGGATTCACCTAGAATACAGAACAGGAAGCTAATAAGATTAAAAATACAAAGGAACAGGTAATCATAATAGCTAGCAATGTTTAATTTGCCAGGCTAAAGGCTTTATATATGCTATCTCACTTAAACTTCATGACAATCCTTTGAAATGAGTACAAACATTATCCCCATTATCCACTCCCCAGTAGTATATGCAAGTAATAATAAGATGGGAAGATTTACTCTTTTCTTGGTAGACAGTGCAGTCATTTTTATTTCTTTTGTTCTATCACAAACACATACCCTATTCTAATTATAAAAATTATACATATTTATAATAGAAAATGGAGCAAAATATACAAGCAGAAATCATCTGTAATTCTATAACCCAGCAACATTTAGTGGGTCAGGATCTTACTGTGTTTTCTTCTAGGCTCTGTTCTATGCCCTACACATATGTACATATACTTAATGTTCTCTATAATAATTACTATGGTGTGTAATATATATGTAAAACTCAGTACCATTTAAGATCGGTTACTCTTTAACCATTTAATATCATGACTTTTTTTCTCACAATAATAAAATTCTTAGAAAAACTTCCTTTCAGCTGCCTAATAGAAGCACCATAATATTTTTTGACCATATTTCTGTATCAAGTTTTAAGCTAATTCAAATTTTCCACTAATATAAGTAATACCGTATACATACATCTGTGTATCTCTGATTATTTACTTTTAATTTTCTCTCTTTGAAATGTTTAATTTAAGAAATGTTTTTAGTTTTCCAAGTTTTTCACCTAAACATTTTTGTTATGAATTACTAGCTTTGTTGTGTTATCAGAGAATGTTGCTTATACAATACATGCAATTAGAAACTTATTGAAGTTTTCTTTGTAGCTCAATATCAACTTTTGTAAATATTTAATGGGCACATGAAAAGAAGGTATATTTAGTGGTTTATGGTGAACATTGTTTGATGTATTTTTATTAATTCAATACTATTAATTTTATTATTCAAGTCCTCTATATCTTTCCTTATTTTCCTTTACTTAATCTATTAAGAGTGGGTGTTTTAGTATTCCACAGTTATGTATATCAATTTTTCTGTGTGTTTCCAACAAGTTTTGCTTTTTATTTGCTGAATTACTTGACATATAAAAATTTATGGGTATTATATTTTCATTGTGGATTGTAATTTTTGTAAATATAAAGTGACATTTTATGTTTTGTTGAATGCTTTTTGCTTGGAATAAAACCTTTCAGAATTTAACATTGCCACTTCTGTGCTGCATTATTTTGCATTTGCCTGAAAAATCTTTATTCATTCTTTTATGTGTACCATTTTTTTTTGCTATTTTGCTTTATGTCTATTTATTGTAGGTAACATATTGTAGGATTTGAATTTGGAGAATAGTTTAATAGGGTAGTTAAACTCCTTAGATTTATTTCATGATTGATTTATTTTTTTATCTGCCAGCTATTTTATGCTTCCCATTTTAATGCTTCTTTGCTTTTTCTTTGTTTTCTATCTTAAGCTGTATGGAATATGTTTTATATCCTTTTATATTCTTCAGTGATTTGGAAAACATGTCCTATTTTAAATTATGTCACTGATTACCTTTAAGTATTAGAAACATTTAAATATATACTTTAAAAACTTTTTATTGTTATATAAAACATGTCAACAATGTATTGTATACTTGACAATTGGTAAGAGAGTAGATTTTAAATGTTCTCATCACAAGACAGTGAGATAATTCATGTGTTAATTAGCCTGATTTAGCTATTCCAAAATGTATACATGTATCAAAACATCATGTTGTATACCATAAATACATACAATTTTAATGTCATTAAAATAATTAAGAGATTTATAAAATGCATATGTTCAGTTTATTGAATAATTAGTAAGCAAATACCTATATAAATATTACCTTTTACTTTCACTTTCTTATGTCCTTATGTGCTTTTTGCAAGAATGATTAGTGGAGTTTTTATTTTTAATCCAGCATGACTA
Organism: Cheirogaleus major; assembly: GCA_963574435.1. Classification (NCBI taxonomy): domain Eukaryota; kingdom Metazoa; phylum Chordata; class Mammalia; order Primates; family Cheirogaleidae; genus Cheirogaleus; species Cheirogaleus major. The sequence goes on along the minus strand of CAUYPO010082839.1, from coordinate 23,576 downwards.
CCTTTGTTTTTTATTTGAGCATTCAGTCCATTTAGATTTAATGCAATTAGCCATATGTCTGCATTTAAATCTACCACCTTATTTTATGGTTTCTATGTGTTCGACCTGTTGTGTTTCTTTTTTTATACTACTTTCTTTCATTTTTTGGACTTACAGAGTATTTTTAATAATTTTTTGAAATTTTTCTTTCAACCTGTTTGGAAATATTTACTGTTTCTATTCATTTGGTATTTACTATAGAAATCTTTATATGTGTACCTAACTTATCAAAGTATGAAGTTAATATCTTTAGTCTACGTCTGATTAGTATAAAAACCTTAGATCGTTCTAAGGTTTTTCTCTTCTTGTTCTCCTGGCTTATATATTATTGTTGTCATATACTTTTTTAAAAAAATCCCTTGAGACATTTAACATTATGCTATTGTTTCATATGGTCAATATTCAGGTTTACCCAAATATTCACTATGTTCTTAGTTCTTTATTTCTTCTTTAATCTCAGTTCCATATGGCATTACTTTCTTTCTTCTTCAGGTGCATCCTTTAGAATTTTCATTGGTTAAGGTCTGCTGATAGCAAGTTCTCAGATACTGCTGGTCTGAAGATGTTTATATTTCACCCTTATTTTTGAAAAAAGATACTTTAAAAGTTTTTTTTGCCAGGAATAGAGATCTTGATTGGCAGTTCTGTCCTTTCAGCACATCGAAGATACCATTCTGGCTTCTAGGTGTCATTGTTGCTACTAGGAAGCTGGCTTTCAGTGTAACTATTGCTCTTTTGAGGTAATCTATCTTTTAGGATTAAAACTTTTCTCTGGGCCAGGCACAGTGGCTCATGCCTGTGATCCTACCACTCAGGGAGGCCGAGGAGGAAGAATCACTTGAGGTCAGAAGTTCAAGACCAGTCTCAGCATGAGCAAGACCCTGTCTCTACTAAAAACAGAAAGAAATTGGCCGGGCAACTAAAATAGAAAAAAAAAAAAAATAGCCGGGCATGGTGATACATGCTTGTAGTCCCAGCTATTTGGGAGGCTGAGGCAGGAGGATTGCTTGAGCCCAGGAGTTTGAGGTTGCTGTGAGCTAGGCTGATGCCATGGCACTCTAGCCCAGGCAACAGAGCAAGACTCTGTCTCAAAAAACAAACAATCAAAATAAAAAACTCTTCTTTGTTGTTCTTCAACTTATATGTTGGGACTGGGTGTGCATTCTTTTTATTCACCCTTCTTGAGATTTGCTTGGCTTCTTAAACCTGTGGATTGATGTCTTTGATTAATTCTGAAACATTTTCCTCCATTATCATTTCAAGTACTGCCATTCCTCAATTTCTCTCCCTTTTCTTTCTGGAAATCTCTGTTTGATACTGTATTCTGAATCATCTCTTCTGCTCCATTTTGTTCACTAATTCTCCATTTAGCTATGGTCAGGCGTTACACCCATCCATTGTTTATTCTAATGAGTGCCTGGACCATTCTATTTATCTAAAAAAATGTGATAACTTTTTATAGCTTCCTTATAGATATTTATTGCAGATAATTAAAAATGGCCTTTTATTTCTTTAAACAAAAGTAAGGGTAATGAAATTTTAATCTAGCCTGATAATTCTAAATCTGAAGCTTTGTGGCTCTATTTCTGTTCTCTGTTGTTTCTGCTGCTTCTCATTCTTTTGCTTTATCTGTTTTATTATTGTTGACTGTCCGAATGGCATTGTCTTCATAAATATTATTTTAAGAGATCCTTTGAGGCATAGTATGAAGGTGAATTCAGAGAGGATTTGTGTTTACTTCTGCGGCATACCTGGGGCACTAACTACCAGTCTAGAACAACATTAAATTAAATCTGTGCCCCGAGGATATTTTTTTGGCCCAACCAAGTGATTTCAGCTACAAATCTGCTCAAAGGCTGTTTGTGTTTGTAACTTCTCAGGTAAGCTTCTGTTCTCACCTTTTCCCCACTTTTGTGACTAGTGTCAAAACAGCTTTCGAATGAGTATCCAAGGGGTGGGGATAATGGTGAGAGACAGGGGTGGCCGGGAAAGGTTTACTTCTAGTTCACCTTTATTTTGAAGATGTTGTCTTTTGGGGTCCCAGCTTTATGTGGGAAGCATCCCCAGATAAATACTGACATGATACCTGCCCCTTCTGCCCAGTTTAGGCACTGGAGTTTGATGTCAAGAGTGAAGCTTGTTTGCAGAGATAGACAGAGACCCTCAGGGCAAAGACTGCTTTGTTTGCTCTGTTTCCCTGGCTGGGTTTCCAGTCTCACTTACACTTTGGCCTGGTAATTCCCTGCTATGCCATCAAGTCTTCTCTGATTTCAAAAGATTTAATAGATATCTTTCTGGAATTTTCAGTTGTTTTCAGCAGGAGTGGTGGCCTGAAATACTAGCCTACTATAAGCCACAAATGGAATTAATGCAGCCCTCTGTCAGTGTCCATGGGGGGTTGGTTCTAGGACCCCTCGTGGGTACCAAAATCCCCAGATGCACAAGTCCTTTATATAGAAGGCATGATATTTGCATATTACCTCCCCTATACTGTAAATCATCTCTAGATTACTTATAATACCTAGTACATTGTAAATAGTCTTATAATAAATACTTTATTGTTTAGGGAAAAATGACAAGAAAAAAGTCTGAAAATGTTCATTATAAGTGCAACAATGCATATTTTTGAATATTTTTGATTCGTGGCTGGTTGAATCCCTGGATGTGTAATGCATGAATACAGAGGGCCAACTGTATATATATTTTGAGGATAAAAATGGCAAATAAAATCATACTTTTGACTCTGGACATATAAGAAATTTGACATGCATGTTACTTTCTTCCACCATCACCATTCTATTCTTCCCCTTATCGGTCCACTTTTCCATATGTTTTAATATAAATTGGAGTTTTATTAATTCAGAATATTAATTTTAATGTATTATCTTTATGTTAAATGGCTTCTCTTTCAAAAATTATTTCTGACACTTGCATTTACTTTGCAATCGTATTTATAGCAATTGTTTAGATCTATGGTTAGTAGACCTCGATAGTCAGCAAATAACTTCCTCCATTCTTAATTAAGTTCTATATCTTTAAGTAATTTAAAACAATTTTTTTAAGGAAAGAAAAACTAAGAGGTGTATTTACTGAATTCTTGTATATTCCATTTCATCGTTTTGTTTCTTTTATACATTAAAGAACATTTGGCTGGGTATGGAATTATATAGAGTCTTTTCTTTTTAAAACTCTATTTTCTTCTGCCAGTTAGAGTTGGAATGAAGTCTGAAGTCAGTTTGGTTATATTTATTGCTTTGTTAGCAACTTCTTTTTAGTTTTTGTCTAGAAAATCATCTTATTTAAAAATTTCATCCTTAAGTAATCAGTATGTCCTAGGCTTTATTCACTGGTGAGTTTTGACATCTAACATTCACAAAATTATCCCAAATTTTCAATACACCATGCCTCAACATAATTACTGGCAAGAATCACAGATTTTCTCCAGAGCCCTCCTGTGACAACTACCATAGTCCTGAGAATTTCCAGGGATGTCCAGCCTCAATGTCCTTAAGGCCCCACCAATTTCTGAGTCCAAAGACAGAAACTCTATGGCTCCCAGATGTTGCTGTTGGTTTTACATTTAGTCAGAGCCAATTCCTGCAGTTCTAATTACCCCTTTGTTCTGTAACAGAAGTAAGGGTCTAAAAAAGGGCAAAATGTATTATAAGTTGTCTCTTTAACTAGCCCCCCCCCCCTTTTTGGGAATTAAAACTTGCATTCCTGCCTGAGGCCAGTAATCAGAGGGACAGGGAGTATCCTTCCTTATCTATACCACAGGAAATGGTTTAACAGAATTGTCAGGAGAGTGTCTTCACCTGAGATGCTATAGCTAAACAACAGCAATAGCCTGAAGCGGAAAACTCCTTTTAAAAGCTCTGTATTTCTGCTTATAGATAGGACATTGGTACTTTAGGATGAGTGTCTGCCATCCTCCTCATATGCTGGAAAATTAATAAACTTCTCTTTCCTTTTCCTCAAATTGCTTGTCCTCTTTCTTCACTGGGCCACAGGGACGAGTGCTGAACTTTCGGTAACAGTTCCACTCACAGTGGGTATGCCTCCCTGCGCTGCAGGCAGCCGGAAGCAGCTCATGCTGGTGCTGTATGTGGGTGCTGCCTGGTGCCCCATCACTGACCTCCTCTGCATCCTCAGCCTGCACGGCTCTCTGTCTCTCTGTCCAGTGTGGAGTCACCTTCCTTTGCTTTTGCCCAGCTCTGTGAGCAGGAGTTTTCAAAGCAGAACTGCCTGGCCCTTAACACCTTTGTCTTTCCTACAGGCCTCCTGAGCTAGTGAAGGTACATCAAGGGATGTACCTAGGCACCTGTTCTAAATTCTATAACAATTTAGAAGCTCTTAGAACATTCTGTGACCAGCAGTTAGGAGGCTATTCTGCCTACAAGTAAGGAAGTAAAGCAAACACTGTAGGTACTCATGCTCTAACTTCAATTTCCAGGAAAAAGAGGACATGGGAGGTGTATGTGACCTCCCCTCTGTGTGAAGTCAGGGCCTGGGGCTGGGGTCTGACCTGTGGCCCCCGGAAACCAGAAGACCTGAGAGGAGCCAGCATCTGGGTTTTGCACAAGATGGGGAATGGTTGTGTGTCCACATTTCAGGGAATGAGTGATCAGGGAACAGGGTGACACATTGAATCCTGAGGAACAGCAGAAAGCAAGAAAGGGATGTCAAGCAAATATTGGCAGCTGAGAACTGGGAGGTGGAAACCAGAAACCAGAGAGAACCCTTGAGACCAGCACATGCAGGGAGCCTTTGGAGGGCCACACGCTGGAGGAAATCTCGGTGCACCAGGCTGATTTGCAGCACAAGGAAAGCAAGACAAGCCCAAAGAGGCCGTGGAAAAAGAGGTGGGAAGACAGTCCCAGCAGGAGGAAGCAGGGGGAAATGTGTGTCATGATTTAAACTGCATTTGCACAGTGGCAGCGTCTGCCTGAGGGCGGAGGGGGCTGTAATTGAAGTTCCAGAAGCATGGAGACATTTAGGGGAAGATTAACTCGGGAGAGCATTGTGTTTGTAGAACGAGCCTGGCAACTGGTCTGGGGGTGGGAAACAGCAAGGGATGAGTCTGGCGTCCCACCTCCAGCTCTCTGCTTTCTCCTCCTAGGGAGACAGTGGGCTCTGCGTTAATCCCCAACGACAAATACATTCATCACAGTGCTACCAATGCCCTGATTGTTCAGCAGGAAATGCATCCAGCTGGGGGGCAGATGTGTCCCACTCTTCTTGGAAGTCCTTGCTTGTGTCCTAGAGCAGGCCTGCCTGCTGTTTCCTCTGGCTAAAGAATAAATGAATGGTTGCAGGAATGGATGAAGGAATGGGTAGCATTTATGGAGGTGTCTCAGGTCACTCTGAGCCCTGGTGGACACTGTCATTCCACAACCAACCCCCTGACTGCTGCTCAGAGGGTGTTTGTGTCTCTCTCAGTCCGGGGGCTCCTAGGACAGTAATCCTGCCTTTCTCCTGGTGTCTGCATCCTTTGGAGCAGCGGGGGCAGCCTCTCTCCATTCTGGGGTGGGAGGGTGGGTGCCTGGAAGAGCAGAAGGCTAGATTTTGTTTCATTCACAGACCAAGGAAAGGGAGAGAAGTCAGAGGAAGCTATCGTTTGTGTCTTCATTACTATCTTTGCCTCAGGCTTTGGGCTTCTTGTGACAAACCTTGACATCAACAGAGTTAGTTTCCTGATGCAGACTCACACCCCCCCAGAGTTTTCTGGCAAGGTGGAAGTTATGCAGCACATGGCAGAACTGTTTTCTGTAGCTGAGTCCTCTGGGGAGACTGCATCTCTCTTCCACTTCTCCTGGGAGAACAAAGGCAGCTGGAGTAGACCATACCTGATACCCTCCTGCCTGGGAGCCAAGGCCTTGGAGCAGTCTGGACCAGAGATGGGCAGGTGCCTCCTCTTCTCTTCTTCTGTCCTTAGGGAACTCATATTTCCTGGTGCTGAAGGGAAATTAAGCAAATCACTGTCATAGATTTACTCTGATTGCACACAAGAATCTCATCTGCATATATTAGAGTAATACAGGCAATAGCCAAGTGCATTATAAGCATGCTTTCTCACAATAGAAATCTTCTGGATTTAGAGAAAGATTTGACATTGGTGTCTCTTGGCCCAGAGATACTTGATGATCTCGAAGAGCAGATGGGACTTCCATGTGTGACCTCAGAGGGGCCCAGAAAGATGCTAATGTTTCCTGCAGTCTCCCTAGTGGCTTGTCCCAGGACTCGAGGTTCCTACAACATTCACTCTTTTAGATTTAAGGACCAGAAGCAACTTCTAAAAAGGTAAATGTTATCTGGGAAGGGTAACATATTAAGCCATACTTTGCATTAGCTTGAATTAGCTTATCAGGTTAGCACTAGTCTCCTACTAGTGCTCAGAAGAAGTGGAGATTGGTTTTGATTGGGGCTGGGGAGGGGAGCTGGGGGCCTAGCGGGGAAGGGGGCGCAGATAGGATCCTCATAGGCACCTGCTGTCCTGCTGGGAACAAAGTGATGCAGAGCTAGGATCTGGGCACTTGAGCCACCTTGTATGCAGTAGTTTTATAAGGAAGCTGCCTATCAATCATACACATGCCACCAATGCTTTACACGGTTGCCACTTGATTGCTACATCTGTTTCATCTCCTTTGCCAAAGCCAAGCCTTAGCTGTCTTTGCACCAGTTTTTCTAACTGTTCTCTGTATGTGCATAATGATATCCTTAAGCCAAGGCCTAAGTCATTTTATTAAATCCCAAAGTGGCTGGTTTGTTTCCTTGAATACTATTAAAATGAAGAGTGCAACCCAAGTTTCTGTGACCTCTACCAGATGGGGGAACAAATGGCACGTTTTTGTTCACTGGCTCATACTTCTACCTGCTAACACCGGGCCTGTAGCTCACTCCAATGTCTCGGATGGTGTGAGGGGGACAGGGAAAGACTCCATGGCACAGCTCCAGTTGGCTCAGGTGGAAAATCCTCATCAGAGGCCCCTTTTGCTTGGAGGCTGGGGGATAACCCCGCCTTTGTGACTGGCGAAGTCTGCCCTTCCCTGCTCTCCTCAGTGGGCAGAGCTGGTTCCCTGGGGAAGAGGTGGGGACATCAAGGGCTCAGGGGCTTCCTGGGAAAAGAGACCTAGACCCCAACCCCTTCCTTTTTGAAGTTCAATAGCATAAGAACTTCTCTGACACATTAGGATGCTTCTGAATTGAAGTTCCTAGACAGGTGAGAAAAGGAATCCTGAAGCCACCTGCCATAAGAGCAGGGGAATTGAGGACCTGTGCTCACCCCCATGGACTCAGCTACCCCTGAACGCCCTTGGCCTCACCTCTTCCTTATGCATGTGGCAAAGAGTCAGCGCTGGTGAAGCCCAAAGCTGCTCCTTCACACCTGCCCAGGAGCAGTGCAGAGAGGCTGAAAAAACCCAGCACACGTTCAATTTATACCACTAATCTCAAGGGGACCCTCAGCTCTGCCGGATGCTCCTACTCCATGTTCTTATTTAATTTACTCTTCACGTCTCTAAGAGTCTTTCTACCTTTTACTCACTGTCTCCTTAACCTCCCCAAATCCTCCGTTATCTCGTCAATCGACAATACGACCCCTCATTTTTCCAAGAACGTAGCAGCAGTGAGAACAGAACCGTGTCTTCCGAGCGCTGTGTCTATTATACTCACCGCCTGGTGTCTGCTGCCGTGTTGCATAACGGGTGAGCAGTCCCTGCTCTTACGGAAGGCCAACGCCCCCACCTGCAGCCTAGATCTCCTCGTCTAGCTCCCCCAGGATGTTGCTTTTTCATTTATCCCTTCTCTCCTGGATGATTGATTCATTTTTTTCTACTGGCCTAGGTAGAAAAATACCTACGCTATATCTACGCTATAATATCTCACCCAACCCAACAATAGCCTCACACAAACAACCAAATACAACCTAAACCCTTCCCTGGCTCCAGGTCTCCCCTGAGCTTCTGTCCCAATTCTCTGCCCCCCTTCATAGTGGAATTCCTCAAAAGAGTTGCCTGCACTCAGTCTCCACTTTCCAGCCTCCATTCCCTCCTCCGCCCACCCCAGGGGGGCTCGGATGCTCAGTCATCCTTTGGAGCTGTGTTTGTCCACATCGCCAGTGATGTCCATTGGCCAAATATAGTGATATTCGATATAGTCGATCACTCTTTTCTTTAAACACTTTTTATAATAAAATATTCCTATGAAAGGCATGGAAAGGCTAGAATGCTGTCATCCTGTTTAAGGCTGCAAACGTTACTGACACAGTGGAAGCCCTTTGCATCCCTCCATCTTGAATTACTATTAATATATATATATTTGAAATCTTGCCTCTAGGACACCACACATTCCTAGCTTTTCTTCTACTTTGTGGGCAGCTCCTTTTCAATCACTTTCGCCTCTTGACCTCTACATATCGATCCTCCCTCACTCCTTAACCAGACTCAGTCTTTGGAGTTCTCTATCTATAGGCCCTCGTAGAGGGTCTCAATCAGTCCCTGGCTTTCAATGTGGTGGGTAAGCCGGTGACGCCAAAATGCGCGTCTGCACACCTGACGTCTTACCATCATGCTGGATGTCTGTCTCCACGGGATGTCTGTCTGGCAAAACCAAATCCTTGATTGTGTATCCCGACACATCCCCACGCCAGCTCCTCACACAGGCCTCTCCAACGCAGTGCCGTGACACCTGCTTGCCCAGGCCGAGTCCTGACACTCGTCCTTGGTGTGGCTCTTTCTCTGTCACTCCTCACGCAATCGCCAGCGAGCTCTGTCGGTGCTGCCCTTGACACACCCCCAGTCGACTGCGATCACCTTCTCCGCCAGCCCACATCGTCACCCTCTCTCCTTCACATCTCCAGCGGTTCCCTGCAGGTGACTGTCCACATAGCAGCAAGAGTGATTTTCTTAAAAAAGGTAAATCAGGTCATGTCACTTCCTTGCTCAAATTCCCATCTCCCATCAGATTTAAAATAAGATCCAAGCTCTGCTGTGGCTCATGCGACTTGATGTGATTTGTATCCTGCATGGGTCTCTGACCTCGTTTCATAATGTGCTTCTGGGCTTACTTTGCTCTAGCCACTCTGGCCTTTAAACATGCCAACCTCCTTCCCACCTCAGGGCCTTTGCACCTGCATGCTTCCTCCCCAGATTCTGCATAGCTCATCCCTCACTTCACTCAGGTTCCTGCTCCTTCCTCTCTCAGACAGCCTTCCCTGGCCTCTGTGTGACCCTGGTCCCCCCCTCATCACTCTCCACCCCTCACCCTGCTTTGATGTTTTTGTACTTGGTTTATTTAGTCTGTCACTCCCTTCTCTGTGAGTATTAACTCCAGGGGACTCGGGTGCTTAAAAGAATACCTAGCATATATAAGTAGATGGTCAATAAATACTGCTTGAAGGAATAATAAATAAACACAAGAAAAGAGAAAAACTCTAAAATTCTGTGCATGCTCTGACCACAAAAAGATAGGACAAAGTATTCTGCGACAAAGTGAATGGCAGGATGCCCTTTGTGACGCTGACCACAAGTTTAAAAATATAAGTGACAGGAAGCCCAAAAGGTAACAGCCATCACAGAAGTTGCTACCGTAGGGATCGGAAGGAAAGGGAATGAAATTTGGACCAATGAACAGCATCAGACACCCCTATGGATGTCTCTCTCCTAAGCTTGACTTCCAAACAGCTCCTACCAACTCCCCTGGAAGTCTTTCCCAGGTAGCCTCTCATCCTCATGGAGAAGAGGTTCTAGCAGGTTGCCCCTCTGAGGCACCAGTCATTCCTAGACAAACAGAAGCCAGAGTGGGCTCAGCTTTGGCTCAAGCTGGAAGGTCCCACTGTGGAATAATCCAGGGACCCTACAGAGGAAAGTCCTTCTACTCTGATGTAGTAATAGGGGCATATCAGGGGAAGGGACCTCTACAAGTTAGAGCAAGGGTATTCTGACCTCTTGAAGGGCATTGGCATTTTTGTTTTAATTTTAAGTGAGTGCATTTGGTCTTTTCCCAATACATCCTTCAGAGTCCCAGGCTAAGCAGAAAGCAGAAGGCAACTCATAGCCCAGAGACAGAATGCTGGAAAAGGTGCGGAAGAAGCTTCTTGCTGCAGTGATGAACAATAGGATGTCGCACAGTGCTTCCTCCCAACCAGCAGGCTCTGGGCAGCAGAGGCTCAGGGTGGGAGATGACCTCAGGGAACTACAGCTGGGTGAAATGTGAGTTCTGTTCTCCTGCCTCGATAAGCCTATGATGGAAATAGTGATGATGATCACAGGCCCACACACTGTAAGCCCTGTGCAGACAGGCATGTGTTTTGTTTTTACCACTGTAACAAGCAGTAGTGCTCAAAAAATGTTTATTAAACAGACAAATGAAAAAAGTTATTATTCTAATACTAACTTAACAGATATGGAGTAGATAAATAAGGAAAGTGTAAGCTATCCTTATTCTTTGCTCAGATGAAAATGACCTTGAGTAAAAGTCTTCCCTCTCTGGGATCTCTAGAGCAGATTGCTGGGTGGTAGGAGAAGCTTTCTTGTGAGTGTTTTATGTCTGTTGTCTCCTGGAATTGGGGTCTGGGCAGAAGAAAGGAGATACAGGTAGGCACTTAGAGCAGGGATTCTCAGACTCTTTCTGACAACAAAAGGCCTTTGAGGATATGGCCAAAGTCTGATCTCCATGCCTGGAATTCTAACCTGAGCACAGAGGAAATGTTGGATGGATGGTAAAGAATGCCCAGTGTGGTCTCGTGACTAATGCTAGTAATAAGGAAGGAAGCATATTTTTGTTGGATATACATTAATTACTGGTTTCCTTTATTTTTCTATTCTTCTGTTTCTTTCTCTACAATGAAGTTTCTTAACCTTGGCACTACTGGTATTCTGGGACAGAGAATTCTTTGTTACAGCAGGGGAGGTCCTGGACTTTTCACATCATTCCTGGTCTCTAAGCACTGGGTACATGTAGCAACCCCCTAGTTGTGACACTCACAAACGTCTTTAGACATTGGGGGCAAACTCACTCCAGCTGAGAACCACTGCTCTGCTATTTTATATGAGGACTGCTGGTCCTGTGACTTACTAGCTAGAAGAGGGGGACTGTGTGTTGCCAGGAGACCCGAGACCTGAAGGGTTACAGTGACCTCCGTGGGTGTATCTAATAATAGCTTCTTCTCATCTGTGGCTCCAGCTCCCACCGGGCAGGTCCACTGTGATTCCGGCTTTTTGAATATGCTTCTTGCTTTTGGTGATCGAATGCTCTTGTGCACATTCAACTTTATTGATTCAGAGGACTGGATAGCACCCAGTTTGTGATGGGCATCTCAGGTCCCATGGTCACTCGATATCGGATGGCTAGGCATTTAGTGTCTGCCAAGGCCCAGCTGCAGGCCAGGAACGGCTTCTCAGAAGGAGCATCAATGTCAGCGTGGAAGGCCACTCCAGCGCCCTGGAGCGCTGTGCTGTGGTTCTCCTAACTGGGATTCCAGAGGTCCATACAGCCTCCTGATTGACCACAGGCACTTTGAGCAAGGTTGGGGTTCCTGGGTCAAAGCCCCCAATGTCAGGGCTGCTTGTACCTTGTCACCTCTTCTCTGGGCCCCACTCCCAACTCGCACCTTGTATTTTAGCTCCTCTGCTGGGTCAGAGCAGCACGCCCGTTGTGATGGGTGCTGCCGCCCAAACCCAGAGAGGCTCAGGGCTCGCACATGCGGGTAATGAGAACCATAGAGAAATATATCCTCAACCGCTTCCCGCCTCGTGGGTCAAGGGTACACACCTGATCAGAGTAGGAGCTATTTCTGCCGAGGTTTCTTTTGGAAGCTGCAGAACGCTCATCACTGCCTCGGAGGAAGAGCTGGCCAGCTGCAGCGTTTCCCCCAGGCCTCGTTCTCCTGCATCAGTTAAGTATTAGCGTTTGTTTTCTGCAGCTTGTTAACTAAACTCAGATACTGTGTCTGTGTGTTTCGGTGCCTCAGTGGTCACAGCAAGAGAACATAGTTAGGCCAGATTCCCTTTTCCCAGCTGGCTGGGTGTGGCGGGCGGCTCCTTGGCTACATACTGGCATGTGTCTCTCCAAGTATCAGCAGTGCCCAAATGTGTCGACGAGGACCCTGCAGGCAACCTTCCTTGTGACGTGGGAATCCTTCTCTACAGTGTTCCAGAAGATGCCCAGAAGAGACACAGGAAAAGTTCCATTGTCACGGAACTTCAGTTGCTAGAAAGCTACTTCTCAGACTGAACTTGGCATGGTTAGGCTTGCAAATCAACACTCGAGTGCCCGCTGAATCCCTCTTGGGTATTTTGGTTTCAATTAGGAGATTTTGTTCATTGTTTTAAGGTCCTAGGAGTTTAGCTTCCCAAAGACATGTTAGCTGAAAGAAAAAGATCTTCCTTTAAAAAACTGAGCTCTCTATTAAAAACAAATAAAAACCAGAACATGCACAAAAAACTAAAACTCAATCATTGGATCCTTGAGTAAAACGCATCTTCCAATTCACCCTAAATTTTCAATATTAGGTTTAAATCTTTTTGGACTGTGAGCATAGCTTTGGGGCATCCGGTCATTTATTATTTGCATTTACAGATGAGAAACTTCTGGTTCAGGCAGGCTAAGAAACTTATTTAAGTGCATTAGGGCTGGGATTCAGATCCTGCTCTGCTGGGAGACAGAGCCTGTGTGTTTTGTACCACTCACCCACAGCATGGAGCCTCTGGCAGGTAGAAATTTTATATATGACTGCTTTCTGAAAACCAAAGAAAAAGCCTTAATTTGTTTAGCAATTTTTCTTCTCTACTCCTAAAACAAAACTACATGAATCACCTGCCTTTGCCAGAATAAAGAAACTTTCATTTCCAATTGGCACAGTAAGTTTCTTCTCAACCTTTCCTTTCTTGTGACTGTCTTTGGCATTTATTTATTTATTTATTTATTTATTTTTGAGACAGGGTCTTGCTCCATCTCCTAGGTTGGAGTGCAGTGGTGTGACCATAGCTCACTGAGGCCTCAAACTCCCAGGCTCAAGTGACCCTCCTGCCTCAGCCTCCTGAGTAGCTGAAACTACAGCACGCACCACCACGCCTGGATAATTTTTAAAATTTTTGTGGAGACAGGGTTTCACTATGTTGCCCAGGCTGGTCTTGAACTCTTGGTCTCAAGTGATCCTCCTGTCTCAGCCTTTCAGAGTGTTGGGATTACAGGCATGAGCCACCACACCAAATCTTTGTTGATTTTTGATGAAAACTTACTCTAAGTTTAATATTTTCCAAACTTATTTCTTTGAATTTATCTGTTGGAGTCCTTGTGGCAACCAGCCCTATAGGTTAGTTACAAAGCCTCTGTTTATACTGGACACCACCATCTTGTCAAAAAGTCATGACTCCTTGCAGGACGGCATGGGGACAGGACCAGACAAGGCCATCGAAGGCACTTACCAAACACTGTGCTACCAGGTAGTTTCACATCCTTACAGAGTTGCAGCAAATAGTTTTTTGAAAGTATGTGGAGGCATAAATCATCTATTGCAAGTAAATAAAAACAAAAAGAGATATGTAAGAAGTGGTTTTGCCAGTGAGTCAAGTATCTTAGGCCACAGAACTGTCCGTTACTCCTGAAGGTCTCGTCAGTCTCTGGAGATAACATGGCCACTGTCTGGGAACAGTAGCCTGAAATAATAGTCTCATCCTGCCTTTTTGAGATTTATGAATGTCGGTCCTCCTGCATGGTGACTTTGAGGCCTTGGCCTGGGACCTGTGCCCTTTTGTCAGTGTGCATGAACTTGATACTTCCTTAATAATCCACGTGTATATGTAACGTTGTTGGTTGAGCACCTCCTCGCTGCCAGGAACCTGTGACCTATTACGTCTCATTTTCCTAAAACCCCTGTGAGCTATATTATTCCTCTTTTGCAGATAAAGAAACTAAGGCAGCACAGAGGTTAAGTAATTCACTAAGATCAACTAGTAAGTGGCAGATCTGGATTCAACCCTGGGTTGGCTTGACTCTCTTCGTTCTTTTCCTTCCTTCTTTCATGCTCTCAAATGATCACCTTGAAGAGCCGCAGGGTTCCCTGTTGTAGACGTCTACCCTTTAGTCAACAGCTGCGTTTCTCCTGGGACGCTCTGTTGAAGTGGCCGGCTACATAGCACCATCTGTCCTGGTCCACTGGTCTACACGGCAGAGGTGGGGATTGGGGGTTTACCTTCTCTGGATGGGGTTGGACACGTGGTTCACTGTGACTGCAGTGATAGCTACAAGATGTCTACAGCCACCCTGAGGCTGACGCCCTGGGCCTAACCTCTTCCCAGAGGGCCAAGGTTTGGGGGTGGGAGTGGTGGGTGGGAGTGGGAGTGGATCATGATTTTCCCATGGAGTCCGTTGCTCTCTTACTTCCTATCGTCTCAGCTGAATGACATTTGCACCAGCTGCTCCCAAAGGGAGTAACTTAGGCGAAATGTCACCTGCTTCAGCATGAATGGCCCTTCTCCATCCTTCATTTCTCTCCCTGCCACCTCCCTGCCACCTCTCAAGTGCCTTTTTCTTTTGAAAGGACACTGCCTTGAAATTCAAGTGCAGAAAAAAGTAATTACCTTTCTTTTCGGGTCTGCCTCTCAAAAAGCCTTCAAATCATCTCTGGTGGAAACACTGGGATTATTCCAGAGGGAAACCGGTTATTGGTGGCCGCTTTGACTGCTTCCCTTTCTGGGTCTTGCAGCGGCTTTCCCCCATGCTCAGGGCAGTGATGACAGCATGGCCGATTGCTCTGCCTCCCTTCTTTGCCTGCCAGCTTCGGAGGGCTGCGGCCCCTCTCCCAGGAGAGGTCAAGGGTCTCATTCAATGTAAGAAGTGGTTGGGCTTACCAGGGCCTGTCTGACTCCAGAGCCTTGCTTTTAATAACTGCCATTTAATGTTGGGACTATATTTGCAGAATCAAAAATTGGGAGACATGATCTGACAAATGATTTTCTTTTCCTGATGTATTGCTTTTTTCCCCCAAATTTTTACTATGAAAAACCATACCAAAATGAAGCCATACGATTTCATACAAAAATGAAACCATGCTTTGTTGTACATACATCTAAATAAAATCATCATTATTAGAAAGGAGAAATTATTGATATATAGGATTGGAACCATCCCAGGAAATCCAACACCTGGAACTGCTATTTGGTGGGAATTGCCCTTGACCAGGATGTTGGGGTCTGATTCTGGCAATTATGCCTTATACTAATCATTCACTATAGCCTGTAATGTACGTGTGCTGCATGATGCAGTGGTAACCAGTATTTTCTTCAGACATGGTTACTGCCTTGGGACATAACAAGAGGCCTGAGTTTCTGTATGTAAGCAAATGTTGCCCAGCTCCCACACGGTGGGCCCCGTGGTGGGAGTCTGGAGGCCATAAAGATAAGAACAACATTCCCAAGGTCTGGCCCCGTAAGATGGTTGGTAGTCAAAGATGGGTAAGATCCCTCATGGGAGGGACGACCTAAGACAGGCACAACCGTGGGGGCCTACTGCTGATGGGGAGAGAGCACAAGAAGTTCTTCTGATGGCTGCATTGTTTATTGTTGCTTATTTCAGCCTTGATTTTTGAGTTATGTCTGGCGTTGGCGCCTCAAGTAACCATTTCGAGGTCTGAGATCATGGGAAATTGTTCCCTTGTGATACAATTCCGAAATTGACGGTTATCGCTGCTATGCTCAGATGCTCATGTACAAGGAACTAACCCTGAGTCTGGGGGGTATAAAAATAAAGTGGCCGGTGCTTTGGGCACTCGAGTCATGTGAAGTCTTTATGTGTGTCTATGTCATTCTTTATGTTCTGTGTTCATCCCCCGTCCTGTAATCCGGCCACGTTCACCAGGAGCAAGAGTTCTGGGTTCTGGTCAAGGTATTTGGCCCTTAACTAGTTGTATAATCTTGGTTAATTTACTTCACTTCTCTGGGCCTTATTTTCTTTCTAGTGAAGTGCAAGAGTTGGATCAGATGACCTCAGGACCTTTCTATCGCTGATGTTCAATGGCCTTGTAATTCTAGCTGCAGACTTCACTGTTGGCAACGTACGGATGAGACTCTTACTTTGGAAATAAGTGTTGCTCCTCTCCTACTTTGGATGAATCTTGGCAACATCTAAATTCAGTTCTTTGTCATCTGCAACACTCTCCCATTCTTTGGGAGTCTAATTTCTTTTTTTGCTAGGCTGAACCTTGGGAACTTAGTTTTCTGATTTTTCCAGTAAAACGATCTCTGTTTGGACTCACCTCATTGCCTGCTCCTTTCCCTGTCTTCAAACTAGAGTCCCAGTGCCTCCTCCTTCTCCCCACCCTGCCCTGGGCACCCCAGCTCCCTGCTCCCTGCTGCTTCCAAATGCTGCCTCCCTAGCACTTCCTGCTTTTCCTGGTATTTCCACTCTCTGCACTTAACACGGAGACGCAGCTCCCCTGAACTGAAAAGGACAAGCAAGCAGGAGCAGCCCTGCATAGCTCTACTATCCTCCACCCATCTCTTCCTTTCCTCGCTCCCCCACCCCAGCCCCATTTAAGCTTTTCTGCCCTTTCCACATTTCTGAAATTGTGCTTTTGAAGATAACCAGGGATAGCCTGTTCTTGAAATCCAATAGCCGTTTCTTCTCATTTTCCTTGACCTTTCTACAGCACCTGGCACTGGCATTTCTACCTTTTTGAAACACACTCTTATTTGGCTTCAATTGTCACTACACAGTCCGACTCTTGTCTCCATTCTGCACTCACCCTTTGCATGGGGACACGCCTGGAGGTTCCAACTGACATTTTCTACCCTTTCTTAGAGATTTCACCTATTCTCATGGCTTCCACTGAATCTCTGAGGTTTTGGCAGCCAGTTTCTAGTGGCCCCATGGACATCTTTGCTTGGGTGTCCATCATCACCTTCTTCGGCATGTGGACAATGGAACTTGCCGTCCTCAGTCCAGAGCCTGCTTCCCGTCCAGACTTCCCATTGCTGGGGATTTTCTGTCCGTCAGTTATGTGGCTTTGGAATCTAGTCAACGTCCCTCATTCCTTCTCCCTCACCCACTCCTTGTTCAGCCAGTCGATACAACAGACCCGTTTGTTATCCATAAAGTTTCTTAAATATGTGTCCTCCTCTCTATTACCACTGCCACCATCCTAGTTGTGACTCACACAAAGAATCTCTTAACTAGTCTTTGATTTCTTGATTTTCCGACCCATGCTGTTTTTCTCTATGCCAATAGCCTTCCTGAAACATCACTTTGCACGTTTCTCTGCATCCTTCTGCTTCCTTCCGTCCCGATCTCTAAACAGACCTTCAGAAGTTCCCGGAATAACACCCCAAAGTCTCAGGCTGACATTCAAAGGCATCCAAATGTGGCCGTGATCTGTTCTACTCTGACTTCCCATTAGTGCTCCCATATGCGCTATTCTCCGTAGACAAAGGGCACATACTTTGTCCCTTTGTTTATCCAGAGCTTGCTTCTCAGTATTCTATACTTGGGCAAGTAAACAGGCCTCCACGAGTTTGTTTCTGCATATATAAAATGGTAATAATCCCTCTCTGATTTCGTTAGGGGGTTGTAAGTATGAAATTCACTTATCAGCAAACATTTACTGGAGAGGTACTGGGGATTTTCTAAATATTTCTATGCTGGGTTCTGGGAATTTGCAAAGAAAAACAAGTTGCAGTCCCTCCCTCGAGTGGCTCAGGTAGCTGGGGAAGCTTACACGTTAAAACGCACCTTGTCGGTAGGATGCAGTGAGCAAGAGCTCACTCACATGGCACGCACACTGTGCCCTCAGCTTGGCCCTGCCCCACCTGAGACCTGCTCAGCTCTTTTCTAAGCCACTCTTCATCAAGGTCTACCTGTCCTCCTCTCATTTCCTCGGGGCCCAGCTCTCCCTAATGTGAAAATGAGGGATAATGGATGCTAATTTAATGTGTTACTTCTTTCAGGTGACATATTTACATTTTAATAGGAGACAATTCAAAGGAGGATATTTTAAGCACTGTGGCAGGTGGGTGGGGACATTTTGAGTTAGGAAGGATTGGGGGGAGCCTTAAATCACACTGCGTAGGCACCCAGTGATTCCACCTCATGGAGTTGGCACCCCTAGGAGTCCAGATACAAGGATTGCCTCCCCAGTCTGTGTGTCCCCTCCCCATGCTATGGTGGCACTCCAGAGTGTCGGACTCCTGGGGCAATGATGGATGAGACATCTGCTCCATGATGGGCTATTACCAACAATTCATTACTGCAAAATGGACTTACCCTCATTAGCCCAGGAGCTCCGAGTTTAATGTGGCATTCTGCAATCTCACAGATTCTGCTGCGCACATTGAAGGCACGCAGCACATTTTATACAGCCAGGAAACCTGAACTTCAGAAGACAATGGAGATTTAGCATGCCTCTTGAATTAGTTGACATATTTACTCTTCGTGAATAAGCCTGTTTTGTAGACAAACACTGTAGCTCACAGCCTCATTATTAGAAATTAGTTCGCTCCACTGCTCTGCACAAGGGCACCGTTCTCCTTGGGGAACAGTTTTGCCCTTATCATCTCGGTGCTTGCAGTAGGTGGATAGGTTTCTGAAGTTCTGGCCTGGGAATGTTTCTCCAGGGGCAGTTCTGGGAATGGGGCTGGGTCTGTGGTCCCCAGATGGCCCTTCATCATGAGTCACCTGTGTGAAATTTGCACATTTTGCCCTGGTGCGTTTAGGAAAGATTTCTCTTTTCCTTTGTAATGTGTTCCAGCAAAACCGTCATCATATATCCACATTTTGGAGGGGAGTGAATGATGGATAACCAGTAATCAGTTCAAATAATGTGCAACAGACACGATATCAATTTCCTAAGCTTTCAATATTCCAGGTACTACTGTTGGTGCGTGAACTCCCTGCCTGGGCTCAGCTTATCCTCGGGAAATTACCCAGTCACACGTCACACTACCACAAAATGACAGTTCTCCTTCTGTGCTTCTTTTTCTTTAATAGCCCACGGATCACTGAGGTCTCTTCTAGATAGAAAATTCTATGTTGCCATCTACCAAATGACCAGTCAGCAACTGGGGGATTCTTTAAAACCCAGGTCCCAAATTCCAGATGTCCTGCCTCAGGGTAGTGGTGATGGTGAGTGAGGAAGATAACATTTTGGGGGTCAAAGCGCCATCAGTTACTTTATTTTTTCCCCTTCGGAGTTAAACTTGGTACTTCATTTTTCTTATTCTGATAGGGCTCACAAATATGCAGTAACCTGTCTCCAGGCTAAAAAGTGCTTATTCATTCAACCCTCCATTCCTTTCACAAATATTTATTGAATGTTCATTATGTGCAAAGCACTCTGTTAGTTGCTGGGCACTGGGTTCCCAAGAGAGTGTTTAGCTCCAGCGCAGACACAGCCCAATTAGATTTATCAAGAACTTGTTGAATATTTGTAGTGGATCAGGCTCTGGGGTACAGGAAACCTAGACACTCCCTGAAAGGTGCACATGCCAGGTACATGTACCATCTTCTGAGGTCAGCTTAAGGTGCGTGCTTTTGTGCATACTTTTCTTTCTTCTCGGATACAACCTGCTTCTTTCCTGCTCAGTGAAGGGGACTCCCAGCCCACATCTCCAGACCATACTTCCATCAGGATGCCCATCTTAGATTTTTGACAATTTCCCATCTGGATTATATGGAAATAAGGGAGAATGTCTTTATCTTTCAGCAGAAACTTCTTATCTACTGTCTCACTAGCTTAAGCCTCCTTCCTCACCACCAACTTATACTCATGTCTCTATGTCCAACCTAGTCTTGATAGAAAATTCAAGGATCCTGTATCATTTCCACTTAGAAGAAGAGGCTGTATGACTTGGGGCAAGTTTGTATCTGTTCATTGGTTGACATTTGGGTTGTTTCTACTTTTTGTTATGAGTAAGGCTGCTATGAATGGACACGTAGAAGTTTAGGTTTTCAGTTCTCTTGGGTGTCCCCACCTACGATTGGACTTGCTGGGTCATATGGTAATGCTATGCTTACCATTTAGTGGGATTGCCAGGCTGTTTTCTAAAGCATCTGCACCATTTCATAATTCTACCAGCAACCAGTCATTAATTCTCCATCAAGGCAGAGTCCAGCCACTGTCTTTGGAAAGAGGATAAAGGAAAAAAGCTACATTTCCCACCCCTGCCCCTGGTTTTAGGTCATAACTAATATTCATTGCCCCATTCCCCTCCATTACTCATTCTAGATTTCTCTCACCTCTAGCTGAAAGTTCTAGCTTGCTTGCCTAGTGGGTTACCTAGTATGTTTTTCAGCTTTAATGTGCGTGGGAATCACCTAGGGGTCATGTTAAAATGTAAATCTGATTTAGTGATATGGGAGGAGCTGGGATCCTGCATTTCTAACAAGCTTTCAGGTGGTGTTGATGCTGCTGGTCTACGGGCACACTGGGTAGCAAAGACCTAGACTGAATGTACCCCCAATTGCCATACCTTTGCTGGGCCATGGTTGCTACAATTTCCCCTTTACAGTTTTTTCAGGGTTTCAAGCATCTGGAAAAGCCCCACTGAAACCCCTGGGTTCTAGAAGGCATCTTCTCTGCTCCTGTTGTGCAGCAACAACTTTAGCTTCATTCTGGCAATCAGGGTTATTAATCCCATCGGTATAGTAGCTCCCTCCATTGTCCAGCAGCATGAGGAGCGTCACGTGATCATCAGCTCCACATTCAGTGGAACCCTTACTAGTAGAAGAGTTCCTCCCTGAAAACCAGACCTTTTTCCTGGCAGGGCCCAGGTTCTAGACAAATTCTATGAGTAAGAGAGAGGGATGGCGAGAGGGACAAGTCCTACATCTATCTTCCCCCTGGTTCCCAGACTGCATATCCTTGCTATTTGGGACACAGCACCATATATATGGTATGTGGCTCGGTGCACATACCATATTGCTGAATGATTGTGTCCTAACCCTTCAGGTGCTGTCCCTGAGCTGGTGCCTTTGCTCATTCTGCCATTCCTTCAGGCTGCTGCTTCTGGATGCTGAGGATGAATGTAAGAACAGTGAATCCCATGGGCATGCATGTATCACGTGTCTCCTTTGCAGAGGCAAAGTGGCTCTAGGAGCCAGCATGGTGGCTGGGTGGCGGTTGAGTGTAGCTGTCACTGTAGTGACAACAGAGGGGGACATCAGTAAAGGGCCTGAGACAGATGAGGCCCCGAGGTTCTGAGAAGATGCATAAGCGGTGTCTGACATGGAGGGCTTGTTATCTGGTTCAGAAAGCTAGATACAAACACAAGGCGGAAGAAACAGTGACTGCCATGAGAGTTCGGAGGTGATCGGGGTAGAGGGGGTGGCCATGGCCTGGAGTATCTGGTGGCCTTTCAAGAACAGGTATGACTGGACCTGGTCTTGAAGGCCAAGTAGACACAAAACTGGTGGAAAGGAAGGATAGTATTCCAGGTGGCCAAGGTCACTGTCAACAAGGACCCACATGTGGGCGTGCTGGTGGTTTATTCAGGGGCCAGAACACAGACCAGTTTGGAGCTGGTTTGTGGGGAGAAACAATAAAAATAATTTTAGTAGTAATAAGTTATCTTTATTGAGCACTTACTGTATGCCAGGCACCATTCTGAACTCCTACAGGTAGTCAATCCTCACAGCTACTGCTTAGGGGGGCAAGGCCAGGATTTGGGGGTACTTCGAATGATCAACCAAGGAGCTGCCACACTGGCATTGGAATCATTGTAGGCTCCATGAAGATAGGACCAATTTCTTGCCAACTTTTATATTCTGCATCCCTTATATAGGGCCTGGTACAAGGGAAAGTTTCCATGATTTCACTGAATGTTAGCAACAGCTATCCTTAATAACATACTTATTTTATGCCAGGCAATATTTGAATAACTTATTTAATTCTCACACAATCCTTTAAGGTAGGCATTATTACTATTCCCTTTTTACAGATGAGGAAGTTGAGGCACAGAGATGTTAAGTGACTTGTCCAAAGTAATAGAACAAGAAAGTGCCAAAGCCAGCCTTTGGACCCAGGCAGTCTGGCTTTAGCGTCCACACACTTAATTATTATACTACATGGCTTCTCTAAAACTAGTTAGGAGAAAGATTTGGAAATTCGATTAAAAAACTTTGGTGAAAGTTTTTTTTTTTTTTTTTTTGAAATAGGGTCTCATTCTGTCTTCCAGGTTGAGTGCAGTGGTGCAATCATAGCTCACTGCAGCCTTGAACTCTTGGGCTCAAGCGATCCTCCTGCCTCAGCCTCCTGAGTAGCTGGGACTACAGGCATATGCTACCACAGCTAGCTAATTTTTTCTAGTTTTTGTAGAGATGGGGTCTTGCTGTTGCTCAGACTGGTCTCAAACTCCTGACCTCAAGCAATCTTCCCACCTTGGCATCCCAAAATGCTAGGATTATAGACATGAGCCCCTGTGCCTACCCAGTGGTGAAAATGTTAAGGCTGAGTGGGAAGTCTGGGGAGCAGCTGTTTTAGGGGGCAAGAGAGGACGTGCTTTGTCTCTGGTCTCTCTGTCTGCCTTCTGCAGAGAGAAGGCATAATCTCCAGACCTCGATTATCGGCAGACATGCAGCTCTGAACATCAGTAGGTGGTTTGTGTGTATATGTTTTCTCTCCCCCCCCATAGTGTATTTACACTCAAGATTGAGATAAACATCCATTTGCTTTAACACACGTGAAAATACCTTAGCAACTTCCTGCAGCTTTGCCCTGTTGCTAAGCAGTGACCCTACTGCTGCCATGGCAACATCAGAGACTCCAGAGTGCTGCTGGTACCAGCCTCCTGTTCCTGACAAGACTTTGGGAAACTGTGTTAGCAGGGCCTCAGGAGCACGTTTGCCCTGGGGTGCGGGGTCAGCCTTGCTCTCTTGCTGTGTGGCCCGATCAGCAGGCCCCGTTTCCACCTGAGGGAAGCTGCCTGGAGAGAGAAGCCCTCTAGTGCTCAGCTGACAAGACCTTAGTCATGTCTGCTGTGGCTTCACTTCTGTTGCCATGTCCATGTCACTGCCAGAGCCCTGTGGAGTGGGGTGGAGTTCAGGACAGATGTTTGAGAAGGTGTATTTCTCAGTTTTATTCCTGGTAATGACCCATTTCAGGTCCCTCTGTCCAGCAGAAAGGAGCTATGGTACACCTTGGAGTGTGGCCAGGCAAGACAGGTGTGTCCAGCAGGGGCCCAGCAGGAAACAGAATCTCACTGAGGTTCAGGAGACCTCAGTGCAGGAACTGCTTACAGAGGTGTGGGCAGGACTGAGGGAGCAGGTGAGGGATAGTGATGCACCTGGAAATAATAGGAAGCCATCGCCACCCTGAGCGCTGAAGGGACAAGAAGAGGAAATAGTTTTTCTGTTTGTTTGTTTTGAGACAGAGTCTCGCTCTGTTGCCCGGGCTAGAGTGCCGTGGCATCAGCCTAGCTCACAGCAACCTCAAACTCCTGGGTTCAAGCGATCCTCCTGCCTCAGCCTCCCAAGTAGCTCAGACTACAGGCATGTGCCACCATGCCCAGTTAATTTTTTTCATATATATATATATATTTAGGTGTCCAGCT
>CAUYPO010082838.1:0-22334 GCA_963574435.1 Cheirogaleus major | reverse complement strand
CCCGAGTGTCGGGTACTAGAACCAAGACCCCAGCAGAGTCGTGTGGTTCCCAAACCCTTGCACTAAGACCCACTGGGGTTGCAGGAGAGCTAGAGAGAGGACTGAGAGGTGACTGCACACAATCATTATATGGCTAGAGTTTTAAACATTATCTTGCTCTGTCTTCACCACAGACTTCATCATAAACTCGTAACTCATAAGAAAAATTACCTTTAACTGAAAAGCCAAGCACTGCCCTGGGCAAGTATTTCCTATATATTATCTCTATTTTTAATAGAACAATTCTGTATTTTAAAAGAAAAACTGGTCACTATATCCATCTTTCAGATGGAGAGACTGAGGCTTAGTAGGCTTAAATAATTTGCACGAGGTCACCAACTAGCAAAGACCAGAGCTGGGATTTGAATTCATAAATATATCATGGTCCTTTCTTGTTTCCGTGACACCAAGCTGACCTGCAAGGACCGAATCCACTTCTCAGGGAGTTGCTTCCACCTGTCTCCTGTGCCCCTGGTTTCGCCCTAATCCTACCTTCCAAGAATAATACCCTTCCTGGTGTGTTTTCCTTCCTTTAGTCAAGCCAGGTTTCTTTGCTTGGGGCAGGTCAGACGGAAGGCATTTTCCGCTTCTCTTCCTCTTCGGCACCCCGAAATCAAACATCCCAAAGAGACGTGTTGAAGGAGGAAGAGGATGTGTCCTGTCGCTCCTCTGTCCCCCCCACCCCCGCACTACGGGTGACAGAGGACCCCCCATCTTCGCACTTCCCTGCAGGGGGTCCTGGACTAGGAGACGCCTTCTCGACTGGAGGAACCCCGAGTGCAAACACTTCAGGTCGTGCCAGGAACCTTCAGGAGTGTCCCCGCCCCCACTCGGCTGGGCGCTCCCAGACCGTCCCCCGTATTCCAACTTGAAAGTTGGAGCCAAGACCACCCCACCCCAATGGCACCCCACAGTGCTTTCTCCCACTCGGTGCTGAGGGCTCCTCAGACCGCCCGCCCTGCGCTCCTTGCGCCCGGGACACGGAGCGAGGCCCCCTCCCGCTGCGGCCGCACGACTCACGCGGGGCGGGCGGCACTTAGGCTGCGCAGTCGGTGCTCCTACGCCGCCGGCGCGCGCAGACCCAGTCGGCCAGTCGCTGCTGCGGTTCCCAAGTCGGGCGGAAGTGAGGAGCCCCTCCCAGTCGGCAGGACCCTGCAGAACTTGTGCTTTTAAGCGCTCCTCTGGCCTCACATGACCCAAGATCCTCCAGGGCCAGACGTTTGTCCCCACCTCCCGGTCCCAGAAACTTGGCCGCACCCTTCAGCACTTGCCATTCTGGAAGCAGCAAGCGGCCCCAGGGTAGAATCCTAAAGATTATTAAAAGATCAGCTGCTGTGCAACTCAGGTTGCTTTGTTCCTTTGTTTTAATTTCTTTCTCTCGCTTTTTAAAATCTCTGTCTTAGATTTTCAACCTTGCATTTTGAAATTATTTCTCCACTCTAGTACTTGCAAGCGGAGTTTGCATTTGGAAACCAAGTGGTGTTTTACTCCCGCTGTTTAAAAAGGCAGCGCTCTTTCGCTGATGGTCCTCATTCCAATCACACTAATGGTGAGTGTACGCCAAGTGCCCACATCGTGCCAAGTGCGCTGCCTGCATCATCGCGCCGGACTCGTACAGCAACCCGATGTGTTCTGTAGGATGATTATCCCCATTTTGCTAGTGCGGACCTGAGACTTAAAGAGGTTACATCCAGGGTCACATCGCTGGTGAGTGACCCGAGTGCGAATTATTAAATATTACCGAGCGCCAGGTGCTGGGCACTGAGCCAGACGGTAGGGGGAGCAAGGACTAAAAAAAGCTCAGAGGTTGCAATGGCAAGTAGATGCGACGAAATAAAGGAAGGTCCTCATTATCAGCCACAACAGCGTCAACTGCCAGAAGAGTGAGAGAGGCCAAGGCAACCTTCCGGCCGCCCACGCCCAGCTGAACGCAGCTGCAGAGCTGAGCCAGGGGAAGCCAGCAGCAGAGAACCCCCCACCCCCACAATCAAGGGAGAAGTCCTCCTTGTTTTAAGCCACTTTAAGTTTGGGGTAGTTTATTACGCAACCAACTAAGGCTAACTGAAGTACTAGCATTGTGACCTGGAACAAATTACTTCATGTCACTGAATCTCAACTTTCTCCTAAGTACCTATTTCATTGGGTGGTTGTGAGGACTGAATGAAAAACTACATGTAAATCGTCTGGCTCAGGGTATGTGCTCAGTGACTCCAGCTGTCGTTCGCCATCATATGTTCCGTACTTTCTACCCACTTATCTCTGTATGGAGAAAAATCCGTTGGTGGGAAAAGAATTTTTCTTTAAGGCCAACATCAGCCCACCTTTAGTATTTGCAGGGCCCAGGACAAGAGTACAAATAGAAGCCCATAAACCAGATACCTAAATATGTACAAGTTATAAACTAAGTTAGCAAATTATTAAGTACATTAAGTTCTGCCTTCCTACCTTGACAAATACCTTCATAATGACATGAGAGGCCAGGTTCAAACTCATGGGTGATGTCGTGGGACAAGGAGAGCTGGTTTCTAGACAGGCCCTGATCTGCAGCTCCTCCTTTCTTCCCATTTGGGGAGGGAATTTGGGGATCCTGAACACTCAGAACAAAGTTTGGGGAGGTGTGGAGTTGGAGGTAAGGGACACAATGGATGTAGTCCCATGGACTCCTCACCTTGCTGTGACAACTGCAGCCAAGTTAAGAGCCAGAGGGGAGAACCTTCTCAAGTATGGGCACTGGGCAAGGGCTTCTTGGGCCTAAGTTCAAGGATATCTACTGGCCAAGGAAGCCAGTAGATGACCAAAACGGAGCCACTTAAACGAAAACCAAACTGAATTTTATAGTAACTACAGAATGAACCATATTTTAGCATGCTTGTTCAAAAACAGAGTATCCCAAAAGTCTTCCTGCCATTGTAATCGCTTCAGGGGTAAAAATGCTGCAACTTGTAAAAACATCACTTGCAAGTTTAAATGAGTTTTACACTGTTTAAATTCGTGAATGTTGAGTAACACATTTTTGTAATTTTCATTTTTGTTTCTGTTCTCCAGCGTGAAAAACATGGCATACATTGACTAGAAGAGACAATTGCACTTATTAAAATAATTAAAACTTAGAGTCAAAAGAAGTAAACTCTCAAAGGACAGTTTTGTAAGTTTGTAGCATTTAGACTTATGAATTTATTAAAGCTTAAAACTGTACTCACGTATTTGGGACATCCTGTATTTGGGTTGGTTGGGGGTCAGGTTTTGTACTGGATATTTGATTAAAAAGCAGAAAAGGAAAGAAACAGTCTTCTGTAAGGAACTTGCAGTTTAGGTGGAGGGCAGGAGTGAAGGAGACATGTAAACTGATCTACTGATATGATATGGTAAGTGCTGTTCTTTGGGGCCAGTAGAGCATGGTGGGACCTAAGGACAGGGACCGAGTGACTCTGCCTGAAGAGCCAGTGGAATCTTGCCACAGGAGGTGACATGAAGTTGGATATTAAGAAACGAATAGCCACTGAGGGGGAAAGTAGCAGCACAGGAAGGAGTAGGCAAGTGTGCTGGAGTTGATACTGTGTTCTTGGAATGCTATCAGCTTGTGTTGTTGGAGGTGTTTGGGTGGGTGAGGCGTTGACTGAAAATGAGGTTGGGAAATTACCCTGGAGCCAGCGTGGGAAGGGTTCTTCGAGTGCTGAGCTCTGGAGGCTGATGTCATTCAGAATTAGTAGATGGGAAATCAGTTTTCTTAATGAAAGAGAATGGACTAGAACAACACAAGGCAGAATGTAACAGTAGAATAGGAGTATTCATTTGCCAGGGCTGCTGTAACTGGGTGGCTAAAACAATAGAAATGTATTGTCTCACAGTTCTAGAACCTACAAGTCTGAAATTCAGGTGCCAGCACGTTCGCTCTGAAACCTACAGGAGCAGGATCCTTCCTTGCCTCTTCCAGCTCTTGGTAGCCCCAGACATTCCTTGGCTTGTGGCAGGATTAAGTCCAGTCTCTGCTTCCATCTTTATAGGGCATTCTCTCTGTGTCTTTTCATGGTGTTGTCCCTCTATGTGCATGTCTCTGTGTCCCAACTTCACCCTTTTGTAAGGACACCAATCATATTGGGCTAGAACCCACCCTAATGACCCGATTTTAACTTGATTACCTCTGTAAAGACTTTTTTTTGTAAATAAAGCCACTTTACAGCTTCAAGAGATATTCTTAGCCCCTTTCCTGTATTGAGAATACTGAAAGGTGGGCAAGCGAATGGATTTGCAAAGAGGTTGGTTCTCCAAGAAGGCTTACCCAGCACAGTCTTGGCTCTTCTGAAAACGAAGATTTAAAACCGTCAGGTTGATAAGTGCAGATGATTTTAGGGTTCCCCCAAGCCTTTGTGTTCTCTGCATCTACCTAGTCCACGAGGTTCTGGTTTGCTAAGCTCTGGTGGTTCAGGGCATGAGTCAGACCTCATTTGAATCTAGAACCTGCCACTCGGTGACCACAAGCAAGTTCCTTAATTTCAGTTTTCTCATCCATATATGGTAAAGATAATATTAGCTACCTTGCAGTGTTATTAAGAGGGTAAAATGAGATAGTAGTACACGTAAAGTGCTTGTCGTATATGAAGGGCTCAATAAATGGTAGCTATAATAATAATGATGATGATCATGACAATCTGCAAGATCCTAGGCCTACGATTATTTTAAACTGTCTATCCAAGATACTGAATTGTATCTGGGCACCACACAAAAGCATGTCCCTCACTGACCTACACCAGAGCTTTGCAGGACTGCTTAAATTCCAATTAAGAAGACATAGACAATAGGTTGTTTACACACCTTGAGCAGGTAAATACAATTCCAAGTGTGGAGGTTTGATTTTACATTTGCAGCTGCTGCCACCAAGATAAATGTGGAGCTAGAATGAAAACAAGAGGAATTGATTAACCCTGTAGGCAATCACGCCCCTCTTGGAAGCGTCTACATCCCTCCCTGCACTTGTCAGGCCTTCTGTCTTAGCTCCTTCTCGGTGTTGCTACCTATCTTCAATGGGGCTGCCCCGTGGCTTGAAAACGCAGCTGGGAGGCACAGCGAAAAGGGAAATGTCACAGCTGGCACAGTGTATTAACTTGGTCAATAAACACTTTGCTTAAGGAAAGAAGTCCGAAGTGTCACACCCACACACTTGCAAAAAGGCATTGTGCTAATAAAAAAAAAAAAAGGAGGGGGTAGGTGGCAGATCCAACTGCAGAAACCCCACAGCTGTTCTGTACCTTAGTCATAGGCACTGAAGGCTTCATTACCTGAGAAGTAGGCCCAGGTGGCAGTCACCCACATGTGCCCTCATCAACTTAGTGAGGCGCTTCAGTCTCCTTGTACTCGGTAAGGAAGGGGCACCTCCTATGACTAGCCACAGGCTACGGACTCCAGGGAAGATGTGGATAATTACATGGTAATTATTTATAATAAGTGCTTCCACTCTCAGCATGATTATCCTTCCCTGGGTTGCTCGCCTCCTTCTGCCTGGTTTATGTAGGGAAACAATGTCCAAATTAATCTATGTCTTTTGTAAGCGAGTGTATACTCCTCTGATGATCCAGATGGTTTAGTGCCCTTTAGCAGCAGGTGTTAAGGCTTTCTTACAAGAGCCATATTTTCAGTTTCCCTTTGGCTATGGAGAAAGCCGGGGAACCAAGATTTTGGTAGTTTAAAGATGAATTATGGGATTAATATAGACTTGGCCACTAAGGACAGCAGAGCTAGCCCTGTGTGAAACCAGGAAAAATAATCACAGTGAACCTTTGTAAGGGTTTTATGGTTTGCCCAACACTTTCCGTGTATATCATTTCTTTTAATTTTCACATCAGCTCTGCAAGGTATATATTGATATTATGATGAAACTGCCAGTATGCTAAGGATAATGTCTGATTAAGGGCATGGCCTTAGGAGTAGACTGATGGGATTTGAATCCCAGCTCAGCCACTCATTAGCTGTGAGCCCTTT
This sequence comes from Cheirogaleus major, assembly GCA_963574435.1. Taxonomy (NCBI): domain Eukaryota; kingdom Metazoa; phylum Chordata; class Mammalia; order Primates; family Cheirogaleidae; genus Cheirogaleus; species Cheirogaleus major. The sequence goes on along the minus strand of CAUYPO010082838.1, from coordinate 16,319 downwards.
GCTGTGTTAATTAACCTCTCTAAGCCTTAGCCTTCTCAAGTATGAAAGGACAATACCAACCCTACCGGGCTGATCTAAGGATTTGATGAAATTACTGTTAGCACAGTGCCTGGCCCGTAGCAAGCAGGTCATTCACTGGTTGAAAGACAGACATTATAAATGATAAACAGAGAATAAAGAAACTCTGTAAATGAAGTAGCATTTGATGTCTCCTCTTTTTCTCTTGTTTAGGCTTTATTTTACTTTTTTCTAATGGAAATAGAGGCTAGTTCAGGTGCTCTGCTGTGAATAAGATATCGTGCCTATGATTAGTTTGCATGATCCAAAGTGAGTTAATCTAGAAAAGTGAATCTCTGCCTTTTTGGTTCTATAGCCTCTCAAGGGCTTTCAGGAATTTCAAGAACTATACCACATCCCCGTACAAATAAAATGAGTAAAGGGTAGTTCTTGATAGGAAGGCTCAAGCAATTGCATAAAACCTTACATTGCTTTTGATGAATGGCAGCTCAGGCTAAACTGCCTAGAACCTCCTGCCTGCTTAACTGCTGTGGATTTAAAAGACTCTCCCTTGATTTTGAGATGGTTACACCCTATGAGCATTCAGCAGGTGGAAAGAGAGCATATACTAAAAGGCCAGTCCCCAGGCCTCTTCCTTCCCTGTTCTCTGTCCCAAGCTAGAACCTTTCTCTCAGCCTTGGTTTCCTAATCTCAGAATGGAGGTCTTAACACCTCACCTCCTCCATCTACCTTTACTGAGCTGAGGAGTGAAATGGCACCAGGAAAATGATGGTGCATGCCACAGGCCATCTGTAACACAGCAACCACTAATGGCATGCCAATTGCCTAGGCTTAGTTTGTTCCCCTTCACTTCACCCAGAGCTCTACCAGCAAAAAGAAGAGAAAAGGAATTATCCCTTACCCTTCTCAGAAGAAGAGTGATTTGACTGAATTCTTAAATTCTGGGCTTCTTTGCACTCAGATGGTTGGAAGAATTAATAACTCCACTTTTTCTCTTTTGGTGCACCCCATTATTAGTTTCTATCAGTAAATTTTTGACAAGAAACAAGCAAAATGCAATCAATCCTCAATATTCATGAGTTCTATATTTTTAAATTTGTTCCATGGTTTAGATAGTAGAGACTTCAGAATTCCTTGTCCAAATGTCCATGAGCCTGCTTCTATAGCCTCCGTGCTACCCTTCCTTGGATTCTTTCTCCACCCGAGGAATGGCCGAGGGGCATGCTTATGGAGTTGAGAGGCACAGGGAAGGGTGTCCAGATGTCTGACCAACAGGCTAAAAGGGCTGTCTTTCACTACACCACCACGTTCCAGAACAGAACCTCAAGGAGTCTCAGAATTCTAAAGTCAAATCTGTTTTCCAAGGTTTCTATCAAGGTATATTTTTCAAAGTAAGAGGATAGAACATATTTCATTTAACAGTTTTTAATTTTGGTTTATAAGTTTTAAATGTGTAGAATGGTATGTGAGCCTCCATGTATAGTCTTGCCCCAAGCCTCCCGAGAAAGAGGCAAGCTTGGAAAGAAAGGAACCTCTGTTGATTGAAGCTAGTATCTAGGGCCTGTGTGCTATCACATCATAACCCAGCGTACTCTGACTGTTACACCCAGGGAGGAGAGTGGTGGGCTTCTCAGCACAGAATCTCTGGAACAGGAAGCCTACAGACAGGTGAAGAGCACCAGACAAGAGTAAGTGAAGGGACAGACAATAAGGGCAACACAGGTTGTGACCCTGAAGATCCTCATTTGTATGCATCGGATAAGCCTCTGGCATGATTGTATGATCTAAATGGGAGAAGAAGCTTCCCATCCCTCCTATTTGTCTCCCTAAACTTTTGGACCGTCTCAGCAAACTCAGCAGGTATGAGTTTACACTGGATCATTTTTCAAAAACATAAAAAGCTATGATGTTTCTTATACTCCAAGTGTCAGGAAACAGTTCATCCCTGATGTAAAGTACTATTATTATCATCTAAACCCAGTTTAGACCATCTTTTAAATTATTATAGAGATGGGGTCTCACTCTTGCTCAGGCTGGTCTTGAACTCCTGAGCTCAAGGGATCCTCCCGCCTCAGCCTCCCAGAGTGCAAGGATTACAGGCGTGAGCCACCATGGTGGCCCCAGTTTAGACCATTTTAAGGAAACCAAATACACTTCAACAGCCTAAGAGTCATTATCAAAACTAACTAAATAAATAAGTAAATGTATTTATTTCCAAAGCTAAGAGCGAAGATAAGGATGGGAGAGGAGAAGGGAATTGAAGTGTATTGAGCCCTTACTATATGCCAAAGCCACGGTAAGTATATCATACACATCATCTCATTTGGACCTCACCATAACCCTAACAAGTAGGTATTATGTTCTTCATTTCATAATGGATGTAGTGGAAGAACAGAGACGTTCCATACAATAGTTTGTCCAAGATCAAAGAGCTACTAAGTGTTAGAACTGGAATTTGATCTTGAAACTGCCATTCTTCTCACGTCTTTATCTAACAGCCTCCACTCCGAAGCTTAGAATAAAAGTCTTTGGATTATCCCTATCACCGCTCTGCTTCCCTGTTTTTAAATCCTGTTTTTTTAGCAAGGTCAACGGTGGACCGAGCCGGGCAACAGGCCCTGAGCTGATAGGTCTCCAGACGACCACATGCTCCTACAGAGCCCACCAAGCTGTCACTCTTGGCCTGTAAGTTAGAAAACTTACTTTCACATATAACCTTCATTGTTTTGGTCCCCTTAAATCAAGAGTGCCAAGGAATAAACCAGCAAAGCATGACGAGACGGGAAAAGTTTGGATAATGTGTGCAAGGTGAGACCGCAGACAGAGGCAACTAGAAAATCATATATTTATTTTTGAGTTTTTTGACCTCCAGATCTTTCTATTTTCCCCTCCACCACCAGACAGGTCTCTTTTTGCCTCTGTTTATAAGTTCTTCTGTGGCATGTCACCTTCTTTGCAAATCTGTTGCAAAGTAATCACATCTCAGCATTAGGTTCCATGTTCTAAAAATGTCAAAACGAATTTCAATGATTAAATGCCACAGATTAAGCTTGTTGCTTCTCCAAAATTGCTATGAAGGATACATTCTAATTAGAAATTATAAATCTAAGCCACTGTAGCATCAAGCTACCTCCAAAACACAAAATCTCTATGAAGCCCTAACTCTGACGGAAAAAAGAAGCTAAATTTGATCTAAAAACAGTGATCTAGTTAAGTTACCAGCCACATCTCATCTCATTTTACCCTGAGGGTAATTCAGCTACAACATCCCTGATAAAGGTCATCTATGAGAGAACCTTTGATTTTTTTTCTCTGTAGATATCTATAAACTTTAATTAAATATGCACTTATTGGTGCGATTCTGACCAGGGAGCTTTTCATTAGTAAGGAAGCAGCTATGTATTACTCTCTGGCATAGCTTATACAGGCATTGCGCTAAACAATCGGATTTTTCCTCTTCTGCATAGCTAAAAACAAAGTCCAAGAAGTCATAATTCTTTATCAAAACTGACAATTGGTTTATGCGCCTGGAGATTTGTCTGGAGAAATCTGCCCTGCATTCTCAACATTAAAATCCTGTGGCTGCCATTCGCTGATACATCTAATTTTAACACGAGAAGGATGTCTAGCAAACATCAAAACAAAAGCTACCCTTCGAGCTTAATTTTCTTTTTCACACATTTGTCCACCTTATCCCCTCTTGATGTCAGCGGGAAGTAATCTCACCTACGGAAAGGGAGCCAGCATCCTAACTGTGCTGACAAATTGTAGGGAAATGAAAAGGCTTATGATTGCTGAATTCCATCCCTCTGTATTTCCAAAAGGATAATGAAGAGCTGTCTTTTCTCCCACTTAACATCCTAATCACCTGCATCAGCAGTTTACACTGCAGCTACCCAAACCTCTGAGTGGGAAGGAAAAAAAAAAAAAATGAGAGGTGTCGCCCTCCCCCACGCCACCACACCCATTGGAACCTGTCTGCGCTGCATTCTTATTCAACCTCTAAATTGCAATCTTCCCCCATTCAATGCCCAGCCCCTGCTGGTTTAGGGAGCTACATAGCTTGTGGTAAACTGCTATCCATTATTCCTCTATATTTGGAACTTCTCTAGAGAAATGGCATTATCTCAGTCACTAAGCTGAAAGCCGCTTAAAGTTATTATAGCTTTTCACAGTTGTTTATTCACAGTCTCTTTCGTGGATCCTTCAGCTTGCTTAAAAATGTTCAGATTGATGCACGGCTACAGAAATGCAAACTATCGATAGAAAATTGACGATGATTTGCATTTTGCTAATGTTGGGATAGGGTCAAATGTTATTTCTTTCCTCTCCGTTATGTTTCATTGGAAATAAAATTCCACTCCCTCCACCAGTGAAAAGCCATTCAATGACCTGAAAAAGATCTGGTGATAGAAAACATATTTTCAGTAATACTGAACTCATTTTTCTGCCAGAACAAATTAGTCAGTAGCTCTCTCGTATGTCACAGAGGTTTTCAAGAGGCACTTAGGAGGATGCGGGGGGGAAAAAAACCCTTCTATGTAGATTATTAGAAATGTCACGTGCTGATGTAGAAATGCTCCTGTAACCTTTCCATTTTACTCTTCCTTACTGAAACACTGTTTTTTTGTTTGTGATTCCACTTCTACAGAGGTGTTTTTTAAAAATGGTTCTGAAGAGAACCAGAAAAGAAATTTTATAATTTAGCCGAGAAAAGACAAGATGAAGAGGTCATTAAATAAAGGAGGCAGACACAAGTGAGCTCATCATTTCTCTGAGTTCCCAACTCCACTGAAAACGGGGTAAGAAGAGGGGAGCGGGCTGGATTTGTAGCAAGTTTTCCTTAGAGTTGAGGATGTTAAAAATAGAATGAGTTCCTGAGTGAATGAATGTCTACGATCAAGGATTGTCTTCTTTCAATGTTCTTTGGCATTTGAAGGAAAAGCGGTTTAGCTGTGTGCAGTGACTTTGGGAGGCCAAGGCAGGAAGATTGCTTGTGTCCAGGAGTTCAAGATCAGCCTGGGCAACACAGAGATACCCTATCTCTACAAAAGATAAGAAAAATTAGCCAGGCGTGGTGGCACATGCCTGTATTCCCAGCTACTTGGGAGGCTGAGGTGGGTGGATCAGGATCTCTTGAGCCCAGGAATTGGAGGTTGCAGTGAGCTATGATGATGCCGCTGCACTCTAGCCAGGGCAACAGAGCAAGACCCTGTCTCAAAAAAAAAAAAAAAGCAATTGATAGACCAGGTCCTCTTAGGACCTCGGTTTTTACCATCTTATAATAGAGCAAACAATTGCTACTTTTCAGAGTTGTCGAGAAGATTAAATAAGATGATGTGAATAAAACATCTAGCAGGATGTCTGGTCCATAATCAAAGAAACCTAGAGTAAGTTGTAAAGTTATGATGCATGTGAGTAGGAGTGGGTGTAGTAGACAGAAAGGCTTACTTTATTTTATTGTAGCCTGGTCTCTATGTGATAGCATTACTATTAAAGTTTCCCAGAGAGGAGAAAATTATTCTTCAGCATCCTCTGCATGATCCGTTTTCACATGTGTGGAGTTGATTGTGTGCTTGAATGGGTGAATTATGCACTTTCCCCAACTTTCTTTTATAATTTGAGTCGTTAGACATGACCATAGAGTTAACAGTTTATTATAAAAAGTGTTCCCAGGGATTTTGCTGGTTTTCCTTGGCCTCTAATCAAACTTGAAAGAGATTATTAGTAGTAGCATTTGTGATTTCACCCTGTTTTAAATATTTACAGATGCTTAACTCTTAGAGAGATGCTTTTGGCATTCCAACAAATTTAAACTCTGTATAAACATTCCTTTGGGAGCTTTTATTTTTGTTCTGATAGTAAAAATTACTAGAGGAATGTGACTCAAACCTAATTTCCAAATAAGATATCCCGCGGCAATCGAAATATCCCTGTGTGGTTATTATCCGCTGCAAAGTACACTTTACCTTGGGGAATCTGCTATAAGAAAAAATTAAAACCTAGCCGCCCATTTTAAAGCCCATTAAGTCATTAGGTGGCTCTTCTGTGTTTTCCTGATGAGCTGCAAGGCACACGCAGCCCTCCCAGAGCCGGGGAGAAAAGCATTACGCAGACTCCTGCAAGCACATTTCTTTACCCAGGAATCACAGAAGTTTGGACCTAAGATGGACCTTAATATCAGCATGGTGTCTTGGCCCTCGTAAGTATTTCTACATATTTAAATCTCAGTCTGCTACCTTCTATAGTCAGGTGTCCTAAAATACGCACTAAGTACTCACAGTGTGCGAAGTTGGTGCCAGACATTCAATGGTGACAGATGTGAGCAGTCCCTTCTGGAACTTATTAGACTAATGCGTCATTAAACTTCTCTAATTCCCTGATATTTCCCTTGTCAATGCTTCTTTTTCTCTGTGTGGCAGACAAGGTCACTGGCTTATCCGTCATTCCCTTTGCTCTTTGCTATCTCAAGTTAGTTTGGGTGACCATGTGCCCCAGGATTTGAGTCATGTTTGACCTTAGTCAGTCACAGCCATCTCTCTCCCCTTTGCCAGTGATTGGTCTACAAGTGGGCATGTAACCCAGTCCTGGTCAGTGAAATATAATGAGAATTCTAATGGAGGGCTTGGGAAAGGTTTTTCTCCCTGTTAAAAGGTAAGAGAAATACAAGAATCCCTAGCCTCAGCTGCAATACCTTGATTCCTAATTTGGATGATGTCATGTGAAAATGTGATGCCTGGTGCTGTGGTAGCCATCTTGTGACCATGAGGAAAAACAGCACATATGCACTGTGGGTGGCAGAGAGGAATGACTGAATAAGTCTGAGTGCTTAATGATATTGTTGATATTAATAATATCTCTTAAGCATTGATACAAGATTGGTAGTCTTTTTAAATTTTTGATTAATGTGAAAAACTATAGATTAATTTTATTTATAAATATCTTTCAACCTTGAGATAATAATGTTAAGAAAAAGCTTCGTGTCCTTAAGTCTCTCCTCATCGCTGAGTTTTTCTTACTTTTTGAAGTTTATTTTCTCACTCTTCTTTTCAACTCTATAAACTTATTTTCTGTGCAATAATACTTATAAGAAGTGTAACTTCTTACCAGATACTATCTTAAACCCCTTCTCTCTACCTTATCTATGATTAACAAGATAGAGGAAGGTGCTCAAGGTTAGGGAGAAACTGAAATGTTTTCAACATTAGCCCTGACTGGGCTCTTGTGGTTTAGTATTTGGGGGTTCGTGCAGGGAAAATGAAGGGAAGGAAAGAAACTAGGAAGAAGAAAAGGAAAGTGTAGCTCTTTTTCCAGTCGACTTTGGACATTGTTATCAAATGAATCTTCCTAGAAGACTTTCTTCTGCTTAGAAAATCCCAAGGATTCCTCATAGCCTGCCAGATAAGATTTCAACCCTTTCCTTAACATTTAGAATCATTCACAGACCCAGCTGATCTTTCTAGCCAGAGCTTCTCCACGTATCTTAACCACATCTTTTACCCAGTTGAGTCTGTTTATTCACCTTTAACTTTTCTTAACCATTAGTGCTTTTGCTCCTGTTTATATTGGTCCCTTACCTGGAACGATTCCTAACAAAACTTCACTTATCCTCTGAGTCAGTGCTGTTTCATAGGTAGCCACAATAGGTAGACTGACCTTTTTAATGAATTTTCAATTTAATTTAATTTGAATTTAAAAACAGATACTTGAGAATCTAAAACCTTTGCTCTGTGAAATATCCTGTTAAGAATATGAAAAGACCAGGAGGCCAAGGTGGGAGGATCGCTTGATGTCAGGAGTTTGAGAGCAGCCTGAACAAGAGTGAGACCCTGTCTCTACAAAATATAGAAAAAATTAGCTGGATGTGATGGTCCACGCCTACAGTTCCAGCTACTCAGGAGGCTGAGGCAGGAGGATCACTGGAGCCCAGGAGTTTGAAGTTGCAGTGAGCTATGATGATGTCACTGCACTGCACTGTAGCCTGGACAACAGAGTGAGACCTTGTCTCAAAAAAAAAAAAAAAAAAAAAGAATATGAAAGACAAGCCACTGACTGGGAGAAAATATTTGCAAATCACATATAAAAGATTCATATGTAGAATATATAACAATCTGATTTTAAAATGGGCAAAAGATTCAGTTGGTAACTAGCAGTGGAAAAAAATAAATAAAATGGGCAAAAGAGTTGAACAAATATTCCCCCAAAGAAGACAAATAAGCATATAAAAGATATTCAGTTTCACGAGCCATCAGGGAAATGCAAATTAATATCACCAAAAGATATCACTATATACCTATTAGAATGACTAAAATTAAAAATGCTAATAATTGCAAACACTGGCATGGATGTAGGCAAATTGAATCTCTCAGACATTGCTGATGGCAATGTCAAATGATGTAGCCACTCTGAGAATCTGGTAGTTTCTTAAAAAGTTAAATGTACATATATTACAACAACTGAACAACAGCATGTCTGGGCATTGACCCTAGAGAAGTGAAAACTTACGTTTACACAAAAACTGCATACAAATCTATTTGTAATTGCTAAAAACTGGAAATGACCCAAATACTGTTCAACAGGTGAATGGTTGAACACACAACCATTCTAGAATACTACCCAGCAATAAAAAGAAACGAACTATTGGCACATGAAACAACTAGGGTAGATCTTAAGAACATTACGATGAGTGAAAAAAGCCAGTCTTGAAAGATTATATATCGTATGATCCCATTTATATAGCATTCTTAAAGTGACAGAACTACATAGTTGGAAAACAGGTAAATGGTTGTTAAGGGCTCGGGAGGGGAAAGGACATTCTAACTACAAAAGGGCAATCTAGGGAGTTCCTTTGCAGTGATGGATCAGTTCTGTGTGTTGATTGTAATTGTGCTTTTACAATTCTATGCATGCGACAACATGTCACAGAATTACATGCAGATACAAATAAAAAATTTGAATGCATACAAATAATGGTGAAATATAAATGAGGTCTAGTTAACTGTATTGTACCAATCAGTATCCTTGTTTTGATCATGAACTATAGTTCCATAAGATGTGACCATTGCGTGGTGGGTACATGGGACCTCTTTGTGCTATTTACTTCTTATGAGTCTGTAATAATTTCAAAATAAAAAGTAAAGAAAAAAGATACTGGATTCCATTATGGGAAAACTTTTAAGCATGCTTGGGTGTATGAATCTACTTTTCAGTTGTCGACTTTATTAAATCTAAATATTAATCAAGAATTTCTGATGAAAATTTAGCACATGAATTGCAATATGCTATAAATGTAAAGTACATGATGGATTTTGAAGACTTGGTATGAAAAACAGATTATAAAATATTTCATTCATAATTTTTATATTGATTAAATATTAAAATACTATTTTTATATATTGGGTTGAGTAAAATATATCATTAAAATTAGTTTTTTTTAGAGACAGGGTCTTGCTCTATTGCCCAGACTAAAGTACGGTGGTACAATCATAGCACACCACAGCCTCCTGAGTAGCTGGCCTGGCTAATTTTTTTTTTTTTTTTTTTTTTTGAGATGGGATGTTGGCATCTCTGGATCTTGCTATGTTGCCCAGGCTGATCTTGAATTTCTGGCCTCAAGTGATCTTCCGACCTTGGCCTCCCAGAGTGAATTAATTTCATCTTCTAAACACTTTTTAAAATGTGGCTTTTAGAAAATTTAAAATTATACATGTAGTTCACATTCTATTCTATTAGACTTCTGCTCTAAAAAAATGGTTCTAAATATGAGACCCTGAAAATCAATGCGTATATTAATGGACATATGCAAATGAACCATTTTTACTCAAGGGACAGGATCCACAATTTTTTCACAATTTTACTAAGGTATAACTGACATACAATAAACTGTAAATATTTAAAATGTACAATTTGATCAGTTTGACATGTATAAACCCATAAAGCCCATCATCACAAGATAACAAACATTTTTATTGCCCCCAAATTTTCCTCTCTCTTGCCATCTCTGTTACCAGGCAATTGCTTTTCAGCTATTACTATAAGTCAATTTTCATTTTCTAGATTTTTAAATAAATAAAATGATACTAATCGATATCTTTCACTCAGCCTAGTTACTTTGAAATTCATGTTGTTGTGCATATCAATAGTTCTTTCCTTTTCATTGCCTAATTTTTATTATATTGAACTAGAACATGTTTACCCACTTTCTTGTTCAAGGACATCTGGGTTGTTCCCAGCTTTTAACTATTACAAATAAAGCTGCTGTTAATATCTGTGCACAAGTCCATATGTGGACATACGTTTTCATTTCTCCTGAGTAAACACCTACATTGACATATATGGTAATGAATGTCTAACTTTTGAAGAAACTATTTAACTGTTTTCAAAACCGTTGTACTATTTTCCATTCTCACCAGCTATGCATGAGAGTTCCAGTTGCTCCGTATCTTTCCCAACACTTGTTATTGTCTGTGTTTTTTGATTATAGCCATCCTGGTGGGTGTGAAGTGCTATCTCACTGTGTTTTCAACTTGAATTTTCCTAATGACTAATGATGTTGATTATTTTTTATGTGCATATTTCCCACTTGTACAGTTCAGGGTTTTAGTGGGTTTTTTGGTGAAATGTTTATTCCATTTTTTTGCACATTTTAATTGGGTTGTTTGTCTCCTTCTTATAGAATAGCAAGAGTTTTATTTTGCATGAAATGCAAATTATTTGTGAAATATATATTTTGTGATAATTTCACCCAGATTGTCATTTTCATTTTCTTAACAGGTTTTTCTAAGAGCAAAAGTGTTTAACTTTTAATAAAATTCAGTTAATCAATTTTTTCTTTTATAGTTTTTGTGTCCTATTTTATTAATAAAAGTCTTTTTCTAACCCAGTCTTTTTAATAAAAGTCTCATTAATAAAAGTCTTTTTCTTATATTGTCTTCTAGAACTTTTATAACTTTATCTCTTACATTTAGGTCCAATATTTATTAACAGTTACTTTTTATACATGGTGTGAGTAAAGAGTCAAGGTTCTTTCTGTGTGTATGTGTGTTTAAGTACAGTTGAGCCTTGAATTGGGCATTGGAGTGCTGACCACCATGCAGTCAAAAATTTGCATGTAACTTTTGACTCTTCCAAAAACTTAACTACTAATAGACTACTATTAACCAAAAGCCTTACCAATAACATAAGCAGTCAATTAACACATATTTTTTATGTTATATGTATTATATGCTGTATACTTACAATAAAGTAAGCTAGAGAAAAGAAAATGTTATTAAAATTATAAGGAAGAGAAAATGTATGTATTATTCATTAAGTGAAAGTGGATCATCATAAAGGTCTTCATCTTCTTCACTTTCACCTTGAGTAGGCTGAGGAGGAGGAGGAGGAGGAGGTTGGTCTTGCTGTCTCAGGGGTAGCAGAGACAGGAGAAAATCTGGGTGTAAGTGGACCCTCACAGTTCAAACCCATGTTGTTCAAGGATCAACTTTATATCTAACTAAATGTTCTAGCAGCATTTGTTTAAAAGATTATCCTTTACTCATTGAGTTTCCCTTTTTAAAAAGTCAATTGACATGTATGTGTGGGTCTATTTTTTGAACTTTCTAGTGTGTTCAGTTGATCTATACATCCACCTCTGTGACAATACAACAGTCTTGATTACACAGGTCTATAATAAACCTTACATATAAACTCACATAGTGTAAGTTCTCCAACTATATTCTCTTTTTCAAATGTTTTTGACCATTCCATTTTTTGAACTTCCATAAAAATTTTAGAATCAGTTTGTCAATTTCTAAAAAAAACAGCCTGCTGATATTTTTATTGTGCTTGCATGGAATTTATAGATCAATATGGGGAGAATGGACATCTTAACAATATTGAGTCTTCTGATTTATGAGCATGTATACCCCTTAATTTTTCAGGTCTTTTAAAATTATTTCAACAATATACACTTTTTTGTTGCTGTTGAGAGAGAATCTCACTTTGTCGTCTTGGCTAGAGTGCAATGGCATCATCACAGCTCACAGCAACCTCAAACTCCTGGGCTCAAGTGATCCTCCTGCCTCAGCCTCCTGAGTAGCTGGGACTACAGGCCTGAGCCACCATGCCTAGCTAATTTTTCTATTTTTAGTAGAGATGGGGTCTCACCCTTGCTCAGGTTGTTCTCAAACTTCTGGGTTCAAGTAATACTCCCGCCTCGGCTTCCTAGGGTGAAAGAATGACAGGCGTGAGCCACCACACCTGGTCCAGCATTTTTTTTTTTCTTGGTAGATTTCTTAGAATTTTCTACATAGATAGTCATGTTATCTGTGAATAGAGACTATTTTATGCCTTTCTTTCCAATCCAGTTGCCTTTGTTATTTCTCTTTCTTTTATTACTACATTTGTTCTAACCTTCCTCACAATGATCAAGTGGTGAGAGCAGATATACTTGCATTGTCCTCAATCTTAGATGAAAAGCCTCTTAGATAAAAAGCATCTTTTCTTGGAGTGTTTTCAGTGTTTTGTATTTCCAGTGGGAAGTTTCTAACTACAAATTACATTTCTTTAATAGCTATTGAGCTACTCAGATTATCTGTGTCTTCTTGAGTGATCTGTGGAGCATGGTTTCTTTCAAAGAATTTGTCCATTTCATCTAAGTTGTCAAATATATTGGCAAAAAGTCGTTTGTAATATTTTCTTATTTTTTAATGTCTACAACTTCTGTGTTGGTGGCCTCCCACCCCTATAATTAGTATTGATAATTTGTCTTCTTTCTTTTTTTCCTGATCAGTCCAGCTAAAGGTTGATCACTCTTATTGATCTCAAATAACCAGGTTTTGATTTCAATGATATTCTCTATTTTTTGTTTTCTATTTCCTATAGCTTTTTGGACATTTGAAATATACTAATAATAGGTCTTTAAATGTCTTTGACCAGTAATTCTGCCATCTGTGTCTTTTTTTTTGAGACAGGATCTTGCTCTGTCTCCCAGGATAGAGTGCAATGGAGTCATCATAGCTCACAGCAACCTCAAACTCCTGGGCTCAGGTGATCCTCCTGCCTCAGCCTACTGAGTAGCTGGGACTACAGGCTCATGCCACCACACTTGGGTAAGTTTTCTATTTTTTGTAGAGATGAAGTCTCACTCTTGCCTAGGCTGCTCTTCAACCTCTGACCTCAAGCAGTCCTCCCGCCTTAGCCTCCCAAAGTGCTAGGATTACAGGTGTGAGCCACTGTACTTGGCCTGTCTCATTTTTTGTTCTGTTTCTACTGGTTGTTTTCCCCCCACAATATGAGAAGTATTTTCCTACTTTTTGTATGCATAAATAGAAAAGTTCAAGTTAAAGAATAATAAAATGAACACATTTAAAACTCCAAACAGCTCAACAAAAGGAATACTATCAACACCTTAAATCTGTCTCTGATCACACCCCTCCCTCAGTCCACTCAAAGGTAACCACTACCTTGAATTTTGTGTTAAACTAACTTTTTAACATTTATCTATTTTTGCTTAGGTCTGTAATCCTAAAGCAATATATTAATTTTTTAACTCTTTTTGACCTGTGTCAAAACACAATAATTCTTGACTTACTTTTTTCACTCAATATGATGTGTCTGAAATTCAACCAAATAAACATGTGTATCTCATGTTCATTCATTTTCTATGCTAAATGGTATTTTCTGAGAAGTAAAATTTTGTTCATATGATCCTTGAGTGTTGGCAGCAACAATAGTACCTATCATATCATGATACACAGACTATCTCATTGTGGTTTTAATTTGCATTTTCCTGCTTACTAATGAGACTGAACATCTTTTGATGTTTTCTTGGCTTCTTTCTTGTTCTTTCATAAAGTGTCTATTTATGGCTTTTATCCATTTTTCAATTGGTTTTTTTGTCATGTTCTTATTGAATTATTGTTCATTAGACATTTTGGATTCTCATCTTTTGTCAGTTTTGTTTCAAATATCTTTACACAATTTATGGTTTTTAAACATAACTTTTTTGTTTTCTTTTTTTTGAGACAGAGTCTCACTCTGTTGCCCAGGCTAGAATGCTGTGGCATCAGCCTAACTCACAGCAACCTCCAACTCCTGGGCTCAAGCTATCTTCCTGCCTCAGCCTCCTGGGTAGCTGGGACTACAGGCACGCGCCACCATGCCCGGCTCATTTCTTTCTTTTTATAGTAGAGATGGGGTCTCACTCTTGCTCAGGCTGGTCTCAAACTCCTGAGCTCAAGCAATCCTCCTGCCTCGGCCTCCCAGAGTGCTAGGATTACAGGCGTGAGCCACTGTGCCTGGCCTTAAACATAACTTTTTATCTTAGAAAATTTCAAACATACAAAAGCAGAGAGAATAGTATAATAAACCTCCATATAGCCATACTCAGCTTCAATAATTATTGACTCATAGTCAATTTTGTTTCATCTATAATCCCTACCCATTCCTCCCCTGGATTATTTTGAAGAAAATGCCAGACGCCATATAGTTTCATCTGTGTTTCTCTCAAGCTAAGAGCTCTTTGCTGTTTGGAGGTCCACTTTATGTTTGTGTCTGTTCCAATCTCCCAACCTATGCAGGCCAAAGGTTTTTCCTCTTCCCCTTTAAACCTAAGCTGCAGGCTTCCTGGGAGAGTTTGTGTCTAAGCTAATTAGATAGCTAACAACATTTTTAAAAAACCTTTTTCATTATATTATGTTAAAAGCTCTAGAAATAATTTCATCTAGCACATACTCATGTTGTTTAGACATTTCTAAGTATATTTTAAACTCTCATGATTTTTACATGTGTGTGTATATTTGCCACTATCTATTTAATCTATAAACTTCTAAAAGGTATGGACTATCTCGTTTTGCTTGTTTGAAATAATGCCCAGCCCAATGTGACTCAGAAGTAAATGTATAATAAATTCTATTTGATAGAATATATATATGTATATATGGTGATTGTTAGGGCATCATAAGGAAAATGAACTCAAAGGATGGCTTGATTTTTGTAGGTAATTCTAATGACTACAAGAAGAAATTTATCTCCTATAGAATAAAACGTGAGATTTTTCCTGTTTTATTCATTTCAGTTTCCATTCTGTCATACTCAATCTAGGTAGTTTATGCATTGTATATTCAGAGCTGTGTTTTGAAAGGCACATAACTCGAAATAGATGGTTGTACTATGGATAAATGCACTGCACTGATATTACCGTTGTAGAAGGATCTGGAAAGAGCGTTCTATCATCCAATCCCTTAAATGTATCAGCTTACTGAGTTGCTTGTTCTAAAGAATTCATGCGTAGTGTACTCTGTCTTTCAAAATTCAACAATTCCATTTTCATATCTCTCTAAAATAGTGTTTTAATTGTTATTTTAAATGACACACCATTAGAGATTTCCGTCCTATATTGTTTTTATATGTGTCTATATACAGTAATGTTCTGTTAATTAAAAAATAAATACAACAATTTTATTGTTTTATATTACCTTTCACTTAAAAAAGGGGAAGGGGAGGTTAAGAGGCTGATAGTGTATTGAAGAATAACTGAAAAGACCAAAACACGACCACCGGCATTTTCTGCCTGTTGTCCTCTGCTTTCTGCCTTTTCATGTTCATGTGGCTGTCGTCATGTGCGGCTCTACCTTTTCTCCTCAGGGCCTGCTGGACACATTAGATCCAGAAAAGCTCTTCACTCCCTTCTGCCTGCTGCCTCCCAGTTGGTGCACCTGGAGCTCTTCTCACTCTTATTCTTGGCTGTCTGGCAGGGGTAAGAGTTGTGGGTCCTTTTGATCATTGTGTTTGACCTTCCTGCCTAATGCAGTGCTACCAGACTCCCAGCGGGAGCCCATCCTCTGGAGTTGTACTGCCAGGAATTTTATAGTGTGGAGGGGGCGTCTCCGAGCTCTTGAACCTGGTTCTGATATGCTTCTTTGGCCACTTTATGTGCAACAGTAGATTCCTGGTGATACTAATGAAACTCTTCCTTTGTTTTAATATCTGACCAATTTCTTTCCAATCTTCATTACCAGAGCAACTCTAGGGAACATTGACTCTTATTTTTTATTTTTTTTTTTTTGAGACAGAGTCTCACTCTGTTGCCCGGGCTAGAGTGCCATGGCGTCAGCCTAGCTCACAGCAACCTCAACTCCTGGGCTCGAGCGATCCTCCTGCCTCAGCCTCCCGAGTAGCTGGGACTACAGGCATGCACCACCATGCCCGGCTAATTTTTTCTATATATTTTTAGTTGGCCAATTAATTTCTTTCTATTTATAGTAGAGACGGGGTCTGGCTCTTGCTAAGGCTGGTTTCGAACTCATGACCTTGAGCGA